>JANJGN010003344.1:0-47082 GCA_026770705.1 Isurus oxyrinchus
GCTAATGCCCTTTCGGGAGGGAAATCCGCTGTCCTTACCCAGTCTGGCCCACACGTGACTCCAAACCCACTACAATGTGGCTGATTCTGGAATGGCCCCAGTAAGCTACTCAGTTCAATTTAGGATGGGCAATAAATACCGGCCCAGCCAGTGATGCCCACGTTCCATTAATGAATTTTTTAAAAATTATCACCCATCCTTAATTGCCCCTTGAGAAGGCGGTGGGTGAGCTGCCTTCTTGAACCGCGGCAGTCCAGGTGGTGTACGCACACCCAGAGTGCCGTTAGGGAGGGAGTTCCAGGATTTTGTCCGTGTGGTGTAGGTACACCCAGAGTGCCGTTAGGGAGGGAGTTCCAGGATTTTGTCCGTGTGGTGTAGGTACACCCACAGCGCTGTTAGGGAGGGAGTTCCAGGATTTTGTCCGTGTGGTGTAGGTACACCCAGAGTGCCGTTAGGGAGGGAGTTCCAGGATTTTGTCCGTGTGGTGTACGTACACCCACAGCGCTGTTAGGGAGGGAGTTCCAGGATTTTGTCCGTGTGGTGTAGGTACACCCACAGTGCTGTTAGGGAGGGAGTTCCAGGATTTTGTCCCTGTGGTGTAGGTACACCCACAGCGCTGTTAGGGAGGGAGTTCCAGGATTTTGTCCGTGTGGTGTAGGTACACCCACAGTGCTGTTAGGGAGGGAGTTCCAGGATTTTGTCCCTGTGGTGTAGGTACACCCACAGTGCTGTTAGGGAGGGAGTTCCAGGATTTTGTCCATGTGGTGTAGGTACACCCACAGCGCTGTTAGGGAGGAAGTTCCAGGATTTTGTCCATGTGGTGTAGGTACACCCACAGTGCTGTTAGGGAGGGAGTTCCAGGATTTTGTCCGTGTGGTGTAGGTACACCCACAGTGCTGTTAGGGAGGAAGTTGCAGGATTTTGTCCATGTGGTGCAGGTACACCCACAGTGCTGTTAGGGAGGGAGTTCCAGGATTTTGTCCCTGTGGTGTAGGTACACCCACAGTGCTGTTAGGGAGGGAGTTCCAGGATTTTGTCCCTGTGGTGTAGGTACACCCACAGTGCTGTTAGGGAGGGAGTTCCAGGATTTTGTCCATGTGGTGTAGGTACACCCACAGTGCTGTTAGGGAGGGAGTTCCAGGATTTTGTCCATGTGGTGTAGGTACACCCACAGCGCTGTTAGGGAGGGAGTTCCAGGATTTTGTCCATTGGTGTAGGTACACCCACAGTGCTGTTAGGGAGGGAGTTCCAGGATTTTGTCCATGTGGTGTAGGTACACCCACAGTGCTGTTAGGGAGGGAGTTCCAGGATTTTGACCCAGCGACAGTGAAGGAACGGTGATACATTTCCAAGTCAGGATGGTGAGTGACTTGGAGGGGAACTTCCAGGTGGTGGTGTTCCCCATGTGTCTGCTGCCCTTGTCCTTCTAGATGGTAGAGGTGGTGGGTTTGGAAGGTGCTGTCGAAGGAGCCTTGGTGAGTTGCTGCAGTGCATCTTGTAGATGGTACACACACTGCTGCTACTGTGTGTCGGTGGTGGAGGGAGTGAATGTTTGTGGATGGGGTGACAATCAAGCGGGGCTGCTTTGTCCTGGATGGTGTCGAGCTTCTTGAGTGTTGTGAGAGCTGCACTCATCCAGGCAAGTGGGGAGTATTCCATCACACTCCTGACTTGTGCCTTAAGGTGGTGGACAGGCTTTGGGGAGTCAGGTTGGGACAAAGTCCCATTGAAGTGCTGGTCCTCTCCCCATTGTCCTGATCCCACTGTATATAACATGCATTCAGCCATGTCAAAGACTCTTCAGAGTTATTAACAGTCACAATAGGCTTTGGGTGCAGGCTGATAAGGCTGTTAAGACAGCCTAAGCGAAATTGGTTTGATACTTAGGGGCATTGCATACAATGGGGAGATGGTGGCACAGTGGTAATATCAGAGTACTCATAATACAGAGGCTAAGTTACCCATCACAGGATTCCCAGCCTCTGACCTGCTCTTGTAGCCACAGTATATACTGCAGTTCAGTTCAGTTACTGGTCAATGGTAACCCCCAGGATGTTGATAGTGGGGGATTCAGTGATGGCAATGCCATTGAACATCCAACATGATGGTTGGATTCTCTCTTGTTGGAGATGATCATTGCCTGACACTTGTGTGGTGTGAATGTTACTTGCCACTTGTCAGCCCAAGCCTGGATATTGTCCAGGTCTTGCTGCATTTGGACATGGACTGCTTCAGTATCTGAGGAGCTGTGAATGGTGCTGAACATTGTGCAATCATCAGCGAACATCCCCACTTCTGACCTTATGATGGAAGGAAGGTCATTGATGAAGCAGCTGAAGATGGTTGGGCCGAGGACACTACCCTGAGGAACTCCTGCAGTGATGTCCTGGAGCTGAGATGACTGACCTCCAACAACCACAACCATCTTCCTGTGTGCTGGGTATGACCCCAACCAGCGGAGAGTTTTCCCCCTGATTCCCACTGAGTCCAGTTTTGCTGGGGCTCCTTGATGCCACACTCGGTCAAATGCTGCCCCGATGTCAAGGGCAGTCACTCTCACCTCATCAACTCTGGCTGCAAAACACTTTGAGAAGAATGTCGAGGTCTTAGGGAGGGTGCGGAGGCAATTTACTCGAATGGTCCCAGCGATGAGGGTCTTCTGTTCATTTGAAGAGACTGGAGAAGCTGGGACTGTTCTCCTTAGAGCGGAGAAGGTTCAGGGGGGGAGATTGAATCGGGACGTTCGACATCAGGAGGGGGGTTTGGACAGAGTCAATGAGGAGGAAGTGTTTCCAGCGGTAGGAGGGTCGGTAACCAGAGGGACACAGATTGAAGAGAATCGGGGAAAAGGACCAGAGGGGGGAGATGAGGAGGATTATTTTTTGACCCAGCGAGTTGTTGTGATCTGGAAGGCACTGCCTGAAAGGGCGGTGGAAGCAGATTCAATAGGAACTTTCAGAAAGGGGGTAATTGGAGAAATACTCGAAGGGGAAACATTTGCAGGTCTGTGGGGGGGAAGAGCAGGGGGGGAGGGAAGAGAAGAGTGGGGGCTAATTGGATAGATCTTCCAAAGAGCCAGCACAGGCACAATGGGCTGAATGGCCTCATTCTGTGCTATGCTGATTTTCCGATCACAATCAGCTAAATCTCAACATGAAGTGGCTGGACTAGGCTGTGCACTGAGCGGGCTGCAAGTGGTGTTCCTTCTTTTTAAATCACCGACCAACGTAGAATTAAATGCTGAACGACTGGCGTTCACCACACTCAGACAAGAGCAAACGAGTGGCAAAGGTTAGCTCCACCTTCACGGCAGATGATTGTGTGTCCTGACCTCAATGTGTCAGAGACAATGCTGGTGATCCTGACTTTGGCAGTGCTGCCTGTTAATGACTGTATGATACTCCCAAAATAGTGAAGCGTTGAGTTCCTGCCCTGCGGGCAAAAGAATTTTTTTTTTTGAAAAAAAAGACAAAAATATTCTGGATGGCTGCCAGGGGTGTAGTCATCACGTTAACAAGGTCTTCCTTGAGAGAGAGAGAGAGAGAGAGAGAGGGAGAGAGAGGAGAGAGGGAGACAGGGAATTTCCTTTTGGGAAAGCGTGGCTGGAGGTTGGTCAATGGGGATTGGCTGGGAAATTATTCCTATGTCGTGGGAAAAGTTAAAACAGAATGGTGCAGAATAATTGCAGACAGCAAGGGAGTGGTGAGAAGTTTGGGGAGGGATACAGGGCGATGGGGAGAGAGTGGGGCAGTGGGATTAGTTTGGGGATTGATACAGGGCGATGGGGAGAGAGTGGGGCAGTGGGATTAGTTCGGGGATTGATACAGGGCTATGGGGAGACAGCGGGACAGTGGGATTAGTTTGCGGATTGATACAGAGCTATGGGGTGAGAGCGGGGCAGTGGGATTAGTTTGGGGATTGATACAGGGCTATGGGGAGAGAGTGGGGCAGTGGGATTAGTTTGGGATTGATACTGGGCTATGGGGAGAGAGCGGGGCAGTGGGATTAGTTTGGGGATTGATACAGGGCTATGAGGAGAGAGTGGGGCAGTGGGATTAGTTTGCGGATTGATACAGGGCTATGGGGAGAGAGCGGGGCAGTGGGATTAGTTTGGGGATTGATACAGAGCTGTGGGGAGAGAGCAGGGCAGTGGATTAGTTTGGGATTGATACAGGGCTATGGAGAGAGAGCGGGGCAGTGGGATTAGTTTGGGATTGATACTGGGCTATGGGGTGAGAGCGGGGCAGTGGGATTAGTTTGGGATTGATACTGGGCTATGGGGAGAGAGTGGGACAGTGGGATTAGTTTGGGATTGATACTGGGCTATGGGGAGAGATAGCGGGGCAGTGGGATTAGTTTGGGATTGATCCAGGGCTATGGGGAGAGAGTGGGGCAGTGGGATTAGTTTGGGATTGATACAGGGCTATGGGGTGAGTGCGGGGCAGTGGGATTAGTTTGGGATTGATACAGGGCTATGGGGAGAGAGCGGGGAAGTGGGATTAGTTTGGTATTGATACAGGGCTATGGGGAGAGATTGCGGGGCAGTGGGATTAGTTTGGGGATTGATACAGGGCTATGGGGAGAGAGCGAGGCAGTGGGATTAGTTTGGGGATTGATACAGGGCTATGGGGAGAGAGCAGGGCAGTGGGATTAGTTTGGGATTGATACTGGGCTATGGGGTGAGAGCGGGGCAGTGGGATTAGTTTGGGGGTTGATACAGGGCTATGGGGAGAGAGTGGGACAGTGGGATTAGTTCGGGGATTGATACAGGGCTATGGGGAGACAGCGGGACAGTGGGATTAGTTTGCGGATTGATACAGAGCTATGGGGTGAGAGCGGGGCAGTGGGATTAGTTTGGGGATTGATACAGGGCTATGGGGAGAGAGTGGGGCAGTGGGATTAGTTTGGGATTGATACTGGGCTATGGGGAGAGAGCGGGGCAGTGGGATTAGTTTGGGGATTGATACAGAGCTGTGGGGAGAGAGCAGGGCAGTGGATTAGTTTGGGATTGATACAGGGCTATGGAGAGAGAGCGGGGCAGTGGGATTAGTTTGGGATTGATACTGGGCTATGGGGTGAGAGCGGGGCAGTGGGATTAGTTTGGGATTGATACTGGGCTATGGGGAGAGAGTGGGACAGTGGGATTAGTTTGGGATTGATACTGGGCTATGGGGAGAGATAGCGGGGCAGTGGGATTAGTTTGGGATTGATACAGGGCTATGGGGAGAGAGCGGGGCAGTGGGATTAGTTTGGGGGTTGATACAGGGCTATGGGGAGAGAGTGGGGCAGTGGGATTAGTTTGGGATTGATACAGGGCTATGGGGTGAGTGCGGGGCAGTGGGATTAGTTTGGGATTGATACAGGGCTATGGGGAGAGATTGCGGGGCAGTGGGATTAGTTTGGGGATTGATACAGGGCTATGGGGAGAGAGCGAGGCAGTGGGATTAGTTTGGGGATTGATACAGGGCTATGGGGAGAGAGTAGGGCAGTGGGATTAGTTTGGGATTGATACTGGGCTATGGGGTGAGAGCGGGGCAGTGGGATTAGTTTGGGGGTTGATACTGGGCTATGGGGAGAGAGTGGGACAGTGAGATTAGTTTGGGGATTGATACAGGGCTATGGGGTGAGTGCGGGGCAGTGGGATTAGTTTGGTATTGATACTGGGCTATGGGGTGAGTGCGGGGCAGTGGGATTAGTTTGGGGATTGATACAGGGCTATGGGGTGAGTGCGGGGCAGTGGGATTAGTTTGGTATTGATACTGGGCTATGGGGTGAGTGCGGGGCAGTGGGATTAGTTTGGGGATTGATACAGGGCTATGGGGTGAGTGCGGGGCAGTGGGATTAGTTTGGTATTGATACTGGGCTATGGGGTGAGTGCGGGGCAGTGGGATTAGTTTGGGATTGATACAGGGCTATGGGGAGAGATAGTGGGGCAGTGAGATTAGTTTTTATGGAGTGAACAAGTGGACATACCTGGACTGCATAAACCCCGCATTTCAACAGGGAGAAGTTGAAGATAAACCGCATTTCGAATGGGCCAGAGAAAGCAGAAGAGGGAACGCACACACACAAACCCAGTCAGCAGGCACCATCCACACACCCACACAGAGAATGACGTGTTAAATGTTGAATGGGCGGAGTGGTTTGAAGAGTTGTTATTAGGAAACGGGGGGCAGGAGGTGAAGTGGGAGCAATTAACTGCGAGACGAGATGAACATCTTGAAGAGGTCGGGGAGTGAGTCATCTCGAGGGAAACATGAGGAATTGCTATGATGCAGTGAGCAGCAGGATCCTGTGGTAACGTGGTGACTGGACTGTGGGTCGGAGGTAATAAAGAGATTGACAGGAACGCTGGTTTGTTCACGCGACACTAGCAAGCGACCTCGATACCCAGGCTTCGAAGCAGCGGATTGTCTCAGGTGTTAAATTCACAGCAGAGCAGGCAAGCAAGGAACAGGAAAACGAACATTCATTTCTATATCGCATTTGACCACTTCGGAACAACACACAGCAAGTCACAGCTCAACGGATAGAACTCTCCCTCTCGCTCTCTCTCCCACTTCTGGTTCAGAAGGTTGTGGGGACAAATATTTGGAGTCACAAAACCCAGTGTCGTTGCGCCCTTGGAGGGTGAGTACTGGGGGAGTGCTGCACTGTCGGAGGGTCAACCCTCCCTCTGTACTGACCCTCTGACAGTACAGCGCTCCCTCAGTACTGACCCTCCGACAGTGCAGCACTCCCTCAGTACCTGCCCTCCCACAGTGCAGCACTCCCTCAGTACTGACCCTCCCAAAGTGCGGCGCTCCCTCAGTACTGACCCTCCCACAGTGCGGCACTCCCTCAGTACTGACCCTCTGACAGTGCGGCACTCCCTTAGTGCTGACCCTCCCACAGTGCGGCACTCCCTCAGTACTGACCCTCCAACAGTGCAGAGCTCCCTCAGTACTGACCCTCCGATAGTGCGGCGCTCCCTCAGTACTGACCCTCCGACAGTGCGGCAGTCCCTCAGTACTGACCCTCCGACAGTGCGGCGCTCACTCAGTACCAAACCTCCGACAGTGCGGCGCTCCCTCAGTACTGACCCTCCGACAGTGCGTCACTCCCTCGGTACTGACCATCCGACAGTGCGGCACTCCCTCGGTACTGACCATCCGACAGTGCGGCACTCCCTCAGTACTGACCCTCTGACAGTGCGTCACTCCCTCAGTACTGGCCCTCCGACAGTGCGGCACTCCCTCAGTACTGGCCCTCCGACAGTGCAGAGCTCCCTCAGTACTGACCCTCCGATAGTGCGGCGCTCCCTCAGTACTGACCCTCCGACAGTGCGGCAGTCCCTCAGTACTGACCCTCCGACAGTGCGGCGCTCACTCAGTACCAAACCTCCGACAGTGCGGCGCTCCCTCAGTACTGACCCTCCGACAGTGCGTCACTCCCTCGGTACTGACCATCCGACAGTGCGGCACTCCCTCAGTACTGACCCTCTGACAGTGCGTCACTCCCTCAGTACTGGCCCTCCGACAGTGCGGCACTCCCTCAGTACTGGCCCTCCGACAGTGCGGCACTCCCTCAGTACTGACCCTCCGACAGTGCGGCACTCCCTCAGCACTGACCCTCCGACAGTGCAGCACTCCCTCAGTACTGACCCTCTAACAGTGCAGCACTCCCTCAGTACCAACGCTCCGACAGTGCAGCGTTCCCTCAATATTAACCCTCCGACAGTGCGGCACTCCCTCAGTACTGACCCTCCGACAGTGCGTCACTCCCTCGGTACTGACCCTCCGACAGTGCGGCACTCCCTCAGCACTGACCCTCTGACGGTGCAGCACTCCCTCAGTACTGACCCTCTAACAGTGCAGCACTCCCTCAGTACCAACCCTCCGACAGTGCAGCGTTCCCTCAATATTAACCCTCCGACAGTGCGGCGCTCCCTCAGCACTGACCGTCCAACAGTGTGGCACTTCCTCAGCACTGACCCTCCGACACTGCGGCGTTCCCTCAATATTGACCCTCCGACAGTGTGGCGCACCCTCAGTACTGACCCTCCAAGAATGCAGCACTCCCTCAGCACTGACCCTCCGACAGTGCAGCACTCCCACAGCACTGACCCTTCGACAGTGCGGCACTCCCACAGCACTGACCCTCCGACAGTGCAGCACTCCCTCAGCACTGACCCTCCGACAGTGCAGCACTCCCTCAGTACTGACCCTCCGACAGTGCCGCACTCCCTCATTACTGACCCTCCGACAGTGCGGCACTCCCTCAGTACTGACCCTCCGACGGGTGTGGCACTCCCTCAATACTGACCCTCCGACAGTGCAGCACTCCCTCAGTACTGACCCTCTGACAGTGCAGCACTCCCACAGCACTGACCCTCCGACAGTGCAGCACTCCCTCAGTACTGACCCTCCGACAGTGCAGCACTCCCACAGCACTGACCCTCCAACAGTGCAGCACTCCCACAGCACTGACCCTCCGACAGTGCAGCACTCCCACAGCACTGACCCTCCGACAGTGCAGCACTCCCACAGCACTGACCCTCCGACAGTGCAGCACTCCCTCAGTACTGACCCTCTGACAGTGCAGCACTCCCACAGCACTGACCCTCTGACAGTGCAGCACTCCCACAGCACTGACCCTCCGACAGTGCAGCACTCCCACAGCACTGACCCTCCGACAGTGCAGCACTCCCACAGCACTGACCCTCCGACAGTGCGGCGCTCCCTCAGTATTGGCCTGGATTTCTGTGCTTGGGCAGGTGGTTAATCCCATGACCTTCTAACAGAGAGAAGCGAGAAATCACGTGATAGACAGTGAGAAGTGATTCAGAATGTATGGATCATTGCCAGAACGAGCACAGAGATTCGACGACTTATATTCCTGTTTGGGTGAGACTTGAGGTTCAGCATTTTACCACAATTCCCCTTCATCTATTTGCGAATGTTTACTGTTAATAGATCTGTTTTGCACTTTAGTATCTCAGCCACAGTTACTGTTTATTGTTTCACTCCAAACTCAAGGTCATCTTGCCCTGGGCGTGTAATACTCGAATCACAATTCTTTTAATGTGACTTCACGCTACAGT
The DNA here is from genome assembly GCA_026770705.1 of Isurus oxyrinchus. Taxonomy (NCBI): domain Eukaryota; kingdom Metazoa; phylum Chordata; class Chondrichthyes; order Lamniformes; family Lamnidae; genus Isurus; species Isurus oxyrinchus. The sequence continues at coordinate 9,083 of JANJGN010003344.1, forward strand.
GACCCAGACGATGAAGAAGGCCCAGCCCGGAGGGCGTGGGGACTTAAAGAGTGAGAGTCTCATCTCAGTTGGTCAACACTCTCACGTCCGAGGCACAACATCCTGGATTCAAGTCCCTCCCTAGGGCTTCACACTCCACAGTTTAGGTGGGTCGGTACTGAGGGAATGCTGCACTGTCAGAGGGTCGGTACTGAGGGAGTGCTGCAATGTCGGAGGGTCGGTACTGAGGGAGTGCTGCACTGTCGGAGGGTCGGTACTGAGGGAGTGCTGCACGGTTGGAGGGTCGGTACTGAGGGAGTGCTGCACTGTCAAAGGGTCGGTACTAAGGTAGTGCTGCACTGTCAGAGGGTCGGTACTGAGGGAGTGCTGCACTGTCGGAGGGTCAGCAATGAGGGAATGCTCCACGGTCAGAAATGAGGGAGCGCTGCACTGTCGGAGGGTCAGTACTGAGGGAGCGCTGCACTGTCGGAGGTTCAGCAATGAGGGAGTGCTCCACGGTCAGAAATGAGGGAGCGCTGCACTGTCGGAGGGTCAGTACTGAGGGAGTGCTGCACTGTTGGAGGGTCAGTACTGAGGGAGCGCTGCACGGTTGGAGGGTCAGTACTGAGGGAGTGCTGCACTGTCGGAGGGTCGGTACTGAGGGAGTGCTGCACTGTCGAAGTGTCAGCAATGAGGGAGTGCTCCACGGTCAGAAGCCAGTACTGAGGGAGTGCTGCACTGTGGGAGGGTCAGTACTGAGGGAGTGCTGCACTGTGGGAGGGTCAGTACTGAGGGAGTGCTGCACTGTCAGAGGGTCAGTAATGACGGAGTGCTGCACTGTCAGAGGGTCAGTACTGAGGGAGTGCTGCACTGTGGGAGGGTCAGTAATAAGGGAGTGCTGCACTGTCGGAGGGTCAGTATTGAGGGAGTGCTGCACTGTCAGAGGGTCAGTACTGAGGGAGTGCCGCACTGTCAGAGGGTCTGTATTGAGGGAGTGCTGCACTGTCAGAGGGTCGGTACTGAGGGAGTGCTGCACTGTCGGAGGGTCAGTACTGAGGGAGTGCTGCACTGTCGGAGGATCAGTACTGAGGGAGTGCTGCACTGTCAGAGGGTCAGTACTGAGGGAGCGCCGCACTGTCGGAGGGTCAGTACTGAGGGAGTGCTGCACTGTCAGAGGGTCGGTACTGAGGGAGTGCTGCACTGTCAGAGGGTCGGTACTGAGGGAGTGCTGCACTGTCAGAGGGTCGGTACTGAGGGAGTGCTGCACTGTCGGAGGGTCAGTACTGAGGGAGTGCTGCACTGGCGGAGGGTCAGTACTGAGGGAGTGCTGCACTGTCGGAGGGTCAGTACTGAGGGAGTGCTGCACTGTCGGAGGGTCAGTACTGAGGGAGTGCTGCACTGTCAGAGGGTCAGTACTGAGGGAGTGCTGCACTGTCGGAGGGTCAGTACTGAGAGAGTGCTGAGACGTAGAGATTCCCTGTTTAACAGGGGTTCCTGATGGATACTCTGATAGTGAGTATAATTCAGGAAGTCCTTTGTTGTTTCTGAAGTTTTTTGGGATGAGCTGAGGTTGTGAATGACACCACAGTCCTGGATGTGGTTTGTGCTCCTCAATCTCGACGACAACACAGAACAAGATTTCAGTTGGAAACCTTGAGCTCACTCCCACATTCTGCAAAGTTCAAAAGGTCTGAAGTAAGGAGTTAGGGTGACAACCCCCTCTCGCTGACTGACTTAGTGCCTCCCGGGCCAGTAAAGCCTCCAGTATAAATTCTCATCTTTATCAAATCCATCCTCATCCGTTCCCTATCTCTGTAACCTCCTCCAGCCCCTACACCCGCCCTACCTCTGTAATCTCCGCCAGCCCCTACAACCCTCCCTCTCTCTGTAACCTCCTCCAGCCCCTACAACCCTCCCTCTCTCTGTAACCTCCTCCAGCCCCTACAACCCTCCCTCTCTCTGTAAGCTCCACCAGTCCCTACAACCCTCCCTATCTCTGTAATCTCCGCCAGCCCCTACAACCCTCCCTCTCTCAGTAAGCTCCACCAGTCCCTACAACCCTCCCTATCTCTGTAACCTCCTCCAGCCCCTACACCCCTCCCTCTCTCTGTAACCTCCTCCAGTCCTTACAATCCTATTTCTGTAACCACCTCCAGTCCCGACAACCCTATCTCTGTAACCACCTCCAACCGCTACAACACTCCCTATCTCTGTAACCTCCTCCAGCCTCTACAAACCTCCCTATCTCTGTAACCTCCTCCAGCCCCAACAACCCTCCCTGTCTCAGTAAGTTCCTCCAGCCCCAAGAACCCTTCCTGTCTCTGTAGTCCCCTCCAGCCCCTACAACCCTCCCAATCTCTGTAAGCTCCTCCAGCCCCTAAAACCCTCCCTATCTCTATATCAACATCCAGCCTCTATAACCCTCAATATCTCTGTAACCGCCTCCAGCCCCAACAACCCTCCCTATCTCTGGAACCTCCTCCAGCCCTGACAACGCTCACTATCTCTGTAAACTCCTCCAGCCACTACAACCCTCCCTATCTCTGTAACCTCCTACACCCCTTACAAACCTCCCTATCTCTGTAATCTCCTCCAGCCCCCACAAACCTCCCTATCTCTGCAACCTCCTCCTGCCCCTACAACCATCCCTATCTCTGTAACCTCCTCCACAACTACAACCATCCCTATCTTCGTAACCTCCTCCAGCCTCTACAACCCTCCCTACCTCTGTAACACACTCCAGCCTCTGCAACCATCCCTATCTCTGTAAACTCTGCCAGGCACTACAACCCACCCTGTGTAAGCTCCTCCAGCCCATACAATGCTCCCTATCTCCGTAAGCTCCACCAGCCCCTACAACCCTCCCTATCTCCGTAAGCTCCATCAGCAACGGCAAACCTCCTGATCGCTTTAACCAAGCCAGACGCTACAACTCTCACTATCTCTGTAAACTCCTCCAGTCCCTACAACCCTCCCAATCTCTGTAACCTCCCCCAGCCTCTACAACCCTCACTATCTCTATAACCACCTCCAGTCCCTAAAACCCTCCCTATCTCTGGAACCTCCTCCACCCTCTACAAACCTCACTATCTCAGTAACCTCCTCCAGTCCCTACAACTCTCCCTATCTCAGTAACCTCCTCCAGCCCCTACAGCCCTCCCTATCTCAGTAAACTTCTCCAGCCACTACAACCTTCCCTATCTCTGTAACATCCAACAGCTCCTACAACCCTCCCTATCTCTATAACCCCCTCCAGCTCCTACAACACTCCCCATCTCTGTAAGCTCCTCCAGCCCCAACAACCTTCCCTATCTCTGTACCTCCGCCAGCCTATACAACCCTCACTATCTCTGTAACCTCCCCGAGCCTCTACAACCCTCAATATCTCTGCAACCTCCCCCAGCCTCTACAACCCTCACTATCTCTGTAACCTCCTCCAGCCCTACAACCCTCCCGATCTCTGTAAAATCCACCAGCTCCTACAACTCTCCCTATCACAGTAAACGCCTCCAGTCCCTACAACGATCCAAATCTCTGTAAGCTCCTCCAGCCCCGACACCCCTCCCTATCTCTGTAACCTCCGCCAGCCTATAGAACCCTCACTATCTCTGTAAAATCCTTCAGTCCCTACACCCCTTCCGATCTCTGTAACCTCCTCCAGCCCGTACAACCCTCGCTATCTCTGTAACCTCCTCCAGCCTCCACAACCCTCACTATCTCTGTAACCTCAAGTCCCGACAACCCTATCTTTGTAAACTCCTCCAGCCACTAAAAACCTCCTTATCTCGGTAACCTCCTCCAGCCCCTACAACCCTCCCTATCTCTGTAACCTCCTCCAGCCCCTACAGCCCTCCCTATCTCTGTAACTTTCTCCAGCCCCTAAAACATTCCCTATCTCTGTAACCTCCTCCAGCCCCTAAAACATTCCCTATCTCTGTAACCTCCTCCAGCCCCAACAACCCTCCCTATCTCTGTAACCTCCTTCAGCATCTACAACCCTCCCTATCTCAGTAACCTCCTCCACCTTGTACAACCCTCGCTATCTCTGTAACCTCCTTCAGTCCCTACAACCCTCACTATCTCTGTAACTTCCCCCGGCCTCTACAACCCTCACTATCTCTGTAAGCTCCTCCAGTCTCTACAACACTCACTATCTCTGTAACCTCCTTCAGCCTCTACAATCCTCCTTATCCCAGTAACCTCATCCAGCCACTACAACCTTCCCTATCTCTGTAACATCGACCAGCTCCTACAACCCTCGCTATCTCTCTAACCCCCTCCAGCTCCTACAACCCTCCCCATCTCTGTAAGCTCCTCCAGGCCCGACAACCCTCCCTATCTCTGTAACCTCCATCATTCCAACAACCCTCACTATCTATGTAACCTCCCCCAGCCTCTACAACCCTATCTCTGTAACCTCCCCCAGCCTCTACAACCCTCCCTATCTCTGTAAGCTCTGCCAGCCTATACAACCCTCAATATCTCTGTAACCTCCTTCAGTCCCTACAACCCTCCCTATCTCTGTAACCTCCTCCAGCCGCTACAACGCTCATTATGTCTGTAAGCTCCTCCAGTCCCAACAACCCTATCTCTGTAACCACCTCCAACCCTACAACCCTCCCTATCTCTGTAACCTTCTCCAGCCCCTACAACCTTCCCTATCTCTGTAACCACCTCCAGCCGTACAACCCTCCCTATCTCTGTAACCACCTCCAGGCCTACACCCCTCCCTATCAGTGTAACCACCTCCAGCCCTACAACCCGCCCTATCTCTGTAACCTCCTCCAGTCCCTACAACCCACCCTATCTCTGTAACCTACTCCAGCCCTGACAACCCTCCCTCTCTCGGTAACTTTCTCCAGCACCTAAAAACTTCCCTATCTCTGTAACCTCCTCCAGCCCCAACAGCCCTCCCTATCTCTGTAACCCCCTCCAGCCCCAACAACCCTCCCTATCTCTGTATCCTCCTACAGCCTCTACAAACCTCCCTATCTCGGTAACCTCCTCCAGCCCGTACAACCCTCCCTATCTCTGTAACCCCCTATAGCCCCTGCAACCCGCCCTATCTCTGAAAGCTCCACCAGTTCCAACAACCCTCCCTATCTCTGTACTCTCCTCCAGCCCCTAGAGACCACTCTATTTCTGTAACCTCCTCTAGCCCATACAACCCTCCCTATTTCTGTAACCTCCTCCTGCCCCTACAACCCTCCCTATCTCTGTAACCTCCTCCAGCCCCTACACCCCTCCCTATCTCTGTAACATCGTCCAGCCCCTACACCCCTCCCTATCTCTGTAACCTCCTCCAGCCCCTATAACCCTCCCTATCTCTGTAACCTCCTCCACCACTACAACCATCCCTATCTCTGTAATCACCTCCACCACTACAACCGTCCCTATCTGTGTAACCTCCTCCAGCCCCTACAACCCTCCCTATCTCATTTACCTGCCCCAGCCTCTACAACCCTCACTATCTATATAACCTCCTCCAGTCCCTAAAACCCTCCCTATCTCTGTAACCTCCTCCAGCCTCTACAATGCTCATTATCTCTGTAAGCTCCACCAGTCCCGACAACCCTATCTCTGTAACCACCTCCAACCCTACAACCCGCCCTATCTCTGTATCATCCTCCAGCTTCTACAACCCTCACTATCTCTGTAACCTCCTCAAGTCCCTACAAGCCTCCCTATCTCTGTAATTTCCTCCAGACTTGACAACCCTCCCTATCTCTGTAACCTCCTCCAGCCTCTACAACCCTCACTATTTCTGAAACCTCCTCCAATGCCTACAACCCTCCCTATCTCTGTATCCTCCTCCAGCCCCTACAACCCTCCCTATCTCTGTAACCTCCTCCAGCCCCTACAACCCTCCCTATCTCTGTAACCTCCTCCAGCACCTGCAACCATCCCAATCTCTGTAACCTCCTCCAGCCCCTACAACCCTCCCTATCTCTGTAACCTCCTCCAGCACCTGCAACCATCCCAATCTCTGTAAGCTCCTCCAGCCCCGACAACACTCCCTATCTCTGTAACCTCCGCCAGCCTATACAACCCTCACTATCCCTGTAACCTCCCCCAGCCTCTACAACCCTCCCTATTTCTGTAACATCCTCCAGACTCTACAATGCTCACTATCTCTGTTAGCTCCTCCAGTCCCGAAAACCCTATCTCTGTAACCACCTCCAGACCTACAACCCTCCCTATGTCTGTATCAACCTCCAGCCTCTATAACCCTCAATATATCTAACATCCTCCAGGCCACATAACACTCCCTATCTCTGGAACCTCCTCCAGCCCCTACAACCCGCCCTATCTCTGTAAACTCCTCCAGCCCTGAAAACCCTCCCTATCTCTGTTATCTCCACCAGTCCCAACAACCCTCCCTATCTCTGTACTCTCCTCCAGCCCCTATAAACTTCTCTATTTCTGTAACCTCCTCTAGCCCATACAACCCTCCCTATCCGTAATCTCCTCCAGCTCCCACAAACCTCCCTATCTCTGTAACCTCCTCCTGCCCCTACAACCCTCCCTATCTCTGTCACCTCCTCCACCACTACAACCATCCCTATCTCCATAACCTCCTCCAGCCTCTACAACCCTCCCTACCTCTGTAACCCCCTCCAGCCACACAACCCTCCCTAACTCTATAACCTCCGCCAATCTCTACAACTAACCCTATCTGTGTAAGCTCGACCAGCCCCTACAACCCTCCCTATCTCTGTAACCTCCTCCAGCCCCTACACCCCTCCCTATCTCTGTAACCTCCTCCAGCCCCTACAACCCACCCTATCTCTGTAACCCCCTCCAGCCCATACAACCCTCCCTATCTCTGTAACCTCCTCCAGCCCCACAACCCTCCCTATCTCTGTAACCTCCTCCAGCTCCTACAACCCACCCTATCTCTGTAACCCCCTCCAGCCCATACAACCCTCCCTATCTCCGTAAGCTCCTTCAGCAACAGCAAACCTCCCGATCGCTGTAACAATCGCCAGACGCTACATCTCTCACTATCTCTGTAAGCTCCTCCAGCCGCTACAACCATCCCTATCTCCGTAACCTCCTCCAGCCCCTACAACCCTCCCTATGTCTGTATCAACCTCCAGCCTCTATAACCCTCAATATATCTAACATCCTCCAGGCCACAGAACACTCCCTATCGCTGGAACCTCCTCCAGCCCCTACAACCCGCCCTATCTCTGTAAACTCCTCCAGCCCTGAAAACCCTCCCTATCTCAGTAAACTCCTCCAGCCCTGACAACCCTCACTATCTCTGTAAGATCCACCAGTCCAAACAACCCTCCCTATCTCTGTACTCTCCTCCAGCCCCTATAAACCTCTCTATTTCTGTAACCTCCTCTAGCCCCTACAACCCTCCCTATCCGTAATCTCCTCCAGCTCCCACAAACCTCCCTATCTCTGTAACCTCCTCCTGCCCCTACAAACCTCCCTATCTCTGTAACCTCCTCCACCACTACAACCATCCCTATCTCCGTAACCTCCTCCAGCCGATACAACCCTCCCTACCTCTGTAACCCCCTCCAGCCACACAACCCTCCCTATCTCTGTAACCTCCACCAGTCTCTACAACTAACCCTATCTGTGTAAGCTCCACCAGCCGCTACAACCCTCCCTATCTCTGTAACCTCCTCCAGCTCCGACAACCCACCCTATCTCTGTAACCTCCTCCAGCCCATACAACCCTCCCTATCTCCGTAACCTCCTCCAGACCCTACAAACCTCCCTATCTCTGTAACCTCCCCCAGCCTCTACAACCCTCACTATCTCTATAACCTCCTCCAGTCCCTACAACCCTCCCTATCTCTGTAACCTCCCCCAGCCTCTACAACCCTCACTATCCCTATAACCTCCTCCAGTCCCTAAAACCCTCCCTATCTCTGGTACCTCCTCCAATCTCTACAACCCTCACTATCTCTGTAACCTCCTCAAGTCCCGACAACACTCCCTATCTCTGTAAACTCCTCCAGCCACGATAAACCTCCCTATCTCTGTAACTTTCTCCAGCCCCGAAAATCTTCACTATCTCTGTAACCTCCTCCTGCCCCTACAATTCTCCCTATCTCTGGAACCTCCTCCATCCCTACAACCATCCCTATCTCCGTATACTCCTCCAGCCTCTACAACCCTCCCTACCTCTGTAAACCTCTCCAGCCTCTACAACCATCCCTATCTCTGTAACCTCCGCCAGTCTCTACAACCCTCCCCATCTCTGCAACCCCCTATTTGTATTAGCTCCTCCAGCCCCTACTACCCTCCCTATTTCTGTAACCTCCTCCAGCTCCTACAACCCACCCTATCTCTGCAACCCCCTCCAGCCCCATACAACCCTCCCCATTTCCGTAAGCTCCTTCAGCAACGGCAACCCTCCCTATCTCTGTAACCTCCTCCAATCCCCACAACCGTCCCTATCTCTGTCAGCTCTTCCAACCCCGACAACACTCCCTATCTCTGTAACCTCCGCCAGCCTCTACAACCCTCCCCATCTCTGCAACCTCCTCCAGTCCCGACAACCCTACATCGGTAACCACTTCCAGCCCTACAACCCTCCCCCATCTCTGCAACCTCCTCCAGCCCCTACAACCCTCCCCATCTCTGCAACCTCCTCCAGCCCCTACAACCCTCCCTATCTCTGTAACCTCCTCCAGCCCCTACAACCCTCCCTATCTCAGTGTCATTCTCTAGCCTCTAAAACCCTCAATATCTCTGAAACCTCCTCCAGCCCCTACAAACATCCCTAGTTCTGTATCATCCTCCAGCCTCTATAACCCACAATATCTCTGTAACCTCCTCCTGCCCTACAACCCTCACTATCTCTGTGTCATTCTCCAGCCTCTATAACCCTCAATATCTCTGTAATCTCCTCCAGCCCCTAGAACCCTCCCTATCTCTGTATCATCCTCCAGCCTCTATAAATCTCAATATCTCTGTAACCTCCTCCAGCCCCTACAACCCTCCCTATCTCTGCGTCATTCGCCAGCCTCTATAACCCTCAATATCTCTGTAACCTCCTCCAGACCTTACAATGCTCCCTATCTCCGTAAAATCCTCTGGAACCGACAACCCTCCCTATCTCTGTAACATCCGCCAGCGTCTGCAAAAATCACTATCTCTGTAACCTCCGCCAGTCCCTACAACTCTCACTATCTCTGCAATCTCCCCCAGCCTCTACAACCCTCACGAACTCTGTAACATCCTCCAGTCCTTACAAACCTCCCCATCTCTGGAACGTCCTCCAGCCCCTACAACCTTCCCTATCTCTGTGTCATTCTCCAGCCTCTATAAACCTCAATATCTCTGTAATCTCCTCCAGCCCCTAGAACCCTCCCTATCTCTGTAACCTCCTCCAGCCCCTAAAACCCTCCCTAGCTCTAACCTGCTGCAGCCCCTACAATCCTCTCTATCTCTGTATCATCCTCCAGCCTCTGTAACCATCCCTATCTCTGTAACCTCCTCCAGTCCCTACAACCCTCCCTATCTCTGTAACCTCCTCCAGCCCCTACAAACCTCCCTATCTCTATATCATCCACCAGCCTCAATAACCCACCCTATCTCTGTAACCTCCTCCAGCCCCTACAGCCCTCCCTATCTCTGTAACCTCCTCCAGCACCCACAATCCTCCCTATCTCTGTAACCTCCTCCAACCCTGACAACCCTCCCTATCTCTGTAACCTCCTCCAGCCCCTACAAAACTCCCTATCTCTGTAACCTCCTCCAGTCCCGACAACCCTAACTCTGTAAACTCTTCTAGTCTCTACAACCCTCCCAATCTCTGTAACACCCTACAGCCTCTACAGCCCTCCCTATGTCTGTAACCTCCGCCAGCCCCCACAACCATCCCTATCTCTGCAACCTCCACCAGCCTCTGCAACCCTCCCTATCTCTGTAATCTCCTCCAGCCCCCATAAACCTCTATCTCTGTAACCTCCTCCTGCCGCCAAAACATTCCCTATCTCTGTGACCTCCTCCAGCCCCTACAACCCTCCCTATCTCTGTAACACCCTCCAGCCTCTACAACCCAGCCCTATGTCTGTAACCTCCTCCAGCCACAACAACCCTCCCTAGCTCTGTAAACTCCCCCAGCCTCTACAACCCTCACTATCTCTGTAACCTCAAGTCCCGACAATCCTATCTCTGTATCCTCCTCCAGCACTACAACCCTCCCTATGTCTGTAACCTCCGCCAGCCCCCACAACCATCCCTATCTCTGCAACCTCCACCAGCCTCTGCAACCCTCCCTATCTCTGTATTCTCCTCCAGCCCCCATAAACCTCTATCTCTGAAACCTCCTCCTGCCGCCAAAACATTCCCTATCTCTGTGACCTCCTCCAGCCCCTACAACACACCCTATCTCTGTAACCTCTTCCAGTCTCTGCAACCCTCCCTATCTCTGTAACCTCCTCCAGCCCCTACAACCCTCCCTTTCTCTGTAATCTCCTCCAGACCCTACAACCCTCCCTATCTCTGTAAACTCCCCCAGCCTCTACAACCCTCACTATCTCTGTAACGTCCTCCAGTCCCCACAACCCTTCTTATCTCTGTAACCTCCTCCAGCCTCCTCGTCCCTCACTATCTCTGTAACCACCTCAAGTCCCGACTACCCTATCTTTGTAACCCCCTCCAGCACTACAACCCTTCCTATCTCTGTAACCTCCTCCAGCCCCAACAATCCTCAATATCTCTGCAACCTTCTCGAGCCCCCACAGCCCTCCCTATCTCTGTCACCTCCTCCTGCCTCTACAAACCTCCCTATCTCTCCAACCTCCTCCAGCACCGTCAACCCTCCCTATCTATGTAACATCTGCCAGCCTCTACAATCCTCATTATCTCTGTAACCTCCTCCAGCCCCTACAAACCTCCTTATCTCTGTAAACTCCCCCAGTCTCTACAACCCTCACTATCTCTGTAACCTCAAGTCCCGACCACCCTATCTCTGTAACCTGCACCAGCACTACAACCCTCCCTATCTCTGTAACCTCCAGCAGCCTCTACAACACGTCCTATATCTGTAAGCTCCTCCAGCCCCTACAACCCTATCTCTGTAAACTCCTCCAGCCCCGACAACGCTCCCTATCTCTGCCACCTACTCGAGCCCCCACAACCCTATCTCTGTAACCTCCTCCAGACCCTACAACCCTCCCTATCTCTATAACCTCAAGCCCCGAAAACCATCCCTATATATGTAACGCCTCCAGCCCCTACAACCCTCCCTATCTCTGTAACCTCCTCCAGTTTCTACAACACTCCCTCTATCAGTAAACTCCTCCAGCCCCTACAACCCTCCCTATTGCTCTAACCCCCTCCAGCCTCTACAACCCTCCCTATCTCTGTAACTTCCTCCAGCCCCTAAAACCCTCCCTATCTCTAACCTCCTCCAGTCCCTACAACCCTCCCTATCTCTGTAACCTCCTCCAGCCTCTACAACACTCCCCATCTCTGTAACCTCCTCCAGCCCCTACAACCCTCCCAATCTCTGTAACCTCATCCAGTCCCTACAACCCTTTCTCTGTAACCTCCTCCAGTCCCTACAACCCCATCTCTGTAACCTCTTCCAGTCTCTACAACCCTCCCTATCTCTGAAACCCCCTCCAGCCTCTACAACCTTCCCTATCTCTGTAACCTCCACCAGCCTCTACAACCCACCCTATCTCGGTAAGCTCCTCCAGCCCCTACAACGCTCCCTATCTCCGTAAGCTCCACCAGCAACGACAATCCTCCCTATCTCTGTCACCTCCTCCAGCCCCAACCCTCCCTATCTCTGTAACATCCTCCAGCCTCGACAACCTTATCTCTGTAACCTCCTCCAGCCTCGACAACCATTACTATCTCTGTAACCTCCAGTCCCTACAACCCTCCCTATCTCTGTAACCTCCTCCAGCCCCTACAACCCTATCTCTATAACTTCCTCCAACCCCTACAATCCTCCCTATCTCTGTAACGTCCTCCAGACCCTACAACCCTCCCTATCTCTGTAACCTCCTCCAGTCCCTACAACCTTCCCTATCTCTGTAACCTCCACCAGCCTCTACAACCCACCCTATCTTGGTAAGCTCCTCCAGCCCCTACAACCCTCCCTATCTCTGTAACCTCCTCCAGCCCCTACACCCTCCCTATCTCTGTAAAGTCCTCCAGTTCCTACAACCCTCCCTATCTCTGTAAACTCCCTCAGCCTCTACAACCCTCACTCTCTCTGTAACGTCCTCCAGTCCCCACAACCCTTCTTATCTCTGTAACCTCCTCCAGCCTCTACATCCCTCACTATCTCTGTAACCTCCTCAAGTCCCTACAACCCTATCTCGGTAACCTCCTCCAGCACTCCAACCCACCCTATCTCTGTAACCTCCTCCAGCCCCAACAACCCTCAATATCTCTGCAACCTACTCGAGCCCCCAAAGCCCTCCCTATCTCTGTCACCTCCTCATGCCTCTACAACTCTCCCTATCTCTCCAACCTCCTCCAGCCCCGACAACCCTCCATATCTATGTAACATCTGCTAGCCTCTACAACCCTCACTATCTCTGTAACCTCCTCTGGCCCCTACAACCCTCCGTATCTCTGTAAACTCCCCCAGCCTCTACAACCCTCACTATCTCTGTAACCTCAAGTCCCGACAACCCTATCTCTGTAACCTCCTCCAGCACTACAACCTTCCCTATCTCTGTAACCTCCAGCAGCCTCTACAACGCTTCCTATATCTGTAAGCACCTCCAGCCCCTACAACCCTATCTCTATAACCTACTCCAGCCCCTACAACTCTCCCTATCTCTGTAACCTCCTCCAGCCCCTACAACCCTCCCTATCTCTGTAACTTCCTCCAGCCCCTACAACCCTCCCTCTCTCTGTAAGCTCCACCAGCCCCTACAACACTCACTATCTCTATAACCTCCTCAAGCCCCTACAAGCTCCCTATCTCTGCCACCTACTCGAGCCCCCACAACCCTATCTCTGTAACCTCCTCCAGCCCCTACAACCCTCCCTATCTCTATAACCTCAAGACCCGAAAACCATCCCTATATCTGTAACCTCCTCCAGCCTCTACAACCCTCCCTATCTCTGAAACCTCCTCCAGTTTCTACAACACTCACTCTAACTGTAAACTCCTCCAGCCCCTACAACCCTCCATAACTCTGTAAGCCCCTCCAGCCTCTACAACCCTCCCTATCTATGTAACACCCTCCAGCCTCTACAACCCTCCCTATCTCTGTCACCTCCTCCAGCCCCAACCCTCCCTATCTCTGTCACCTCCTCCAGCCCCAACCCTCCCTATCTCTGTAACCTCCTCCAGCCCCTACACCCCTCCCTATCTCTGTAACCTCCTCCAGCCCCTACAAACCTCCCTATCTCTGTAACCTCCTCCGGCCCCAACCCTCCCTATCTCTGTAACCTCCTCCAGCCTCTACAACCATTACTATCTCTGTAACCTCCAGTCCCAAGAAGCCTCCCTATCTCTGTAACCTCCGCCAACCTCTACAACGCTTCCTATATCTGTAAGCTCCTCCAGCCCCTAAAACACTATCTCTATAACTTCCACCAACCCCTACAACCCCCCCTATCTCTGTAACCTCCTCCAGACCCTACAACCCTCCCTATCTCTGTAACCTCCTCCGGCCCCTACAACCCTCCCTATCTCTAACCTGCGGCAGCCCCTACAACACTCCCTATCTCTGTATCATCCTCCAGCCTCTATAACCCTCCCTATCTCTGTAACCTCCTCCAGTCCCTACAACCCTCCCTATCTCTGTAACCTCCTCCAGCCTCTACAACCCTCCCTATCTCTGTAACCTCCTCCAGCCTCTACAACCCTCCCCATCTCTGTAACTTCCTATAGCCCCCACAGCCCTTATCTCTGTAACCTCCTCCAGCACTACAACCCTCCCTATCTCTGTAACCTCCAGCAGCCTCTACAACGCTTCCTATATCTGTAAGCACCTCCAGCCCCTACAACCCTATCTCTATAACCTACTCCAGCCCCTACAACTCTCCCTATCTATGTAACCTCCTCCTGCCCCTACAACCCTCCCTATCTCTGTAACCTCCTCCAGCCCCTACAACCCTCCCTATCTCTGTAACCTCCTCCAGTCCCTACAACCCTCCCTCTCTCTGTAAGCTCCACCAGCCCCTACAACCCTCACTATCTCTATAACCTCCTCAAGCCCCTACAAGCTCCCTATCTCTGCCACCTACTCGAGCCCCCACAACCCTATCTCTGTAACCTCCTCCAGCCCCTACAACCCTCCCTATCTCTATAACCTCAAGACCCGAACACCATCCCTATATCTGTAACCTCCTCCAGCCTCTACAACCCTTCCTATCTCTGAAACCTCCTCCAGTTTCTACAACACTCACTCTAACTGTAAACTCCTCCAGCCCCTACAACCCTCCATAACTCTGTAAGCCCCTCCAGCCTCTACAACCCTCCCTATCTATGTAACACCCTCCAGCCTCTACAACCCTCCCTATCTCTGTAACCTCCTCCAGCCTCAACAACCTTCACAATCTCTGTAACCTCTTCCAGCCCCTACAACCCTCCATATGTCTGTAAGCCCCTCCAGCCTCTACAACCCTCCCTATCTCTGTAACACCCTCCAGCCTCTACAACCCTCACTATCTCTGTAACCTCAAGTCCCGACAACCCTATCTCTGTAACCTCCTCCAGCACTACAACCCTTCTGATCTCTGTAACCTCCAGCAGCCTCGACAACGCTTCCTATATCTGTAAGCACCTCCAGCCCCTATAACCCTATCTCTATAACCTCCTCCAGCCCCTACAACCCTCCCTATCTATGTAACCTCCTCTAGCCCCTACAACCCTCCCTATCTCTGTAACCTCCTCCAGCCCTTACAAACCTCCCTATCTCTGTAACCTCCTCCAGCCCCTACAACCCTCCCTCTCTCTGTAAGCTCCACCAGCCCCTACAACCCTCACTATCTCTATAACCTCCTCAAGCCCCTACAACGTTCCCTATCTCTGCCACCTACTCGAGCCCCCACAACCCTATCTCTGTAACCTCCTCCAGCCCCTACAACCCTCCCTATCTCTATAACCTCAAGCCCCTACATCCATCCCTATATCTGTAACCTCCTCCAGCCCCTACAACCCTCCCTATCTCTATAACCTCAAGCCCCTACATCCATCCCTATATCTGTAACCTCCTCCAGCCCCTACAACCCTCCCTATCTCTGTAACTTCCTCCACCGTCTACAACCCTCACAATCTCTGTAACCTCAAGTCCCTACAAACCTATCACTGTAACCTCCTCCATCCCTACACCCCTCCCTCTCTCTGTAACCTCCTCCAGGCCCCACAACCCTCCCTATCTCTGTAACTTCCTTCAGCCCCTAAAAGACTCCCAATCTCTAACTTCTTGTCGCCCCTACAAACTTCCCTATCTCTGTAACCCTCTCCAGCCCCTACAACGCTCCCTATCTCCGTAAGCTCCTCCAGCAGGGACAATCCTCCCTATCTCTGTCACCTCCTCCAGCCCTACAACCCTCCCTATCTCTGTAACTTCCTCCAGCCTCTACAACCATTACTATCTCTGTAAGCTCCTCCAGCCCCTACAACCCTCCCTATCTCTATAACTTCCTGCAGACCCTACAACCCGCCCTATCTCTGCAACCTCCTCCAGACCTGACAACTCTCCCTATCTCTGTAACTTCCTCCAGTCTCTATAACCCTCCCTATCTCTGTAACTTCCTCCAGCCTCTACAACCCTCCCCATCTCTGAAACCTCCTCCAGCCCCCACAATCCTCCCTATCTCTGTAACCTCCTCCATCCCCCACAAACCTCCCTATCTCTGTAACCTCCTCCAGCCCCTACAAACCTCCCTATCTCTGTAACCTCCTCCATCCCCCACAAACCTCCCTATCTCTGTAACCTCCTCCATCCCCCACAAACCTCCCTATCTCTGTAACCTCCTCCAGCCCCTACAAACCTCCCTATCTCTGTAACCTCCTCCATCCCCCACAAACCTCCCTATCTCTGTAACCTCCTCCATCCCCCACAAACCTCCCTATCTCTGTAACATCCTCCAGTCCCTACAACCCTATCTCTGTAACTTCCTCCAGTCCCTACAACCCTATCTATGTAACCACTTCCAGTCTCTACAACCCTCCCTATCTCTGTAACCTCCTCCAGCCTCTACAACCCTCCCCATCTCTGTAACCTCCTCCAGCCCCCACAAACCTCCCTATCTCTGTAACCTCCTCCAGCCCCTACACACTCCCTATCTCTGTAATCTCCTCCAGTTCCTGCACCCCTCCTTATCTCTGTAAACTCCCTCAGCCTCTACAACTCTCACTCTCTCTGTAACGTCCTCCAGTCCCCACAACCCTTCTTATTTCTGTAAACTCCCTCAGCCTCTACAACCCTCACTTTCTCTAACCTCCTCAAGTCCTGACAACCCTATCTCCGTAACCTCCTCCAGCACTACAAACCTCCCTATCTCTGTAACCTCCTCCAGCCCCAACAACCCTCAATATCTCTGCAACCTACTCGAGACCCCACAACCCTCCCTAATCTGTCACCTCCTCCTGCCTCAACAACCCTCCCTATCTCTACAACCTCCTCCAGCCCCGACAACCCTCCCTATATATGTAACATCTGCCAGCCTCTACAACCCTCACTATCTCTGTAAACGCCTCCGGCCCCTACAACCATCCCTATCTCTGTAAACTCCCCCAGCCTCTACAACCCTCACTATCTCTGTAACCTCAAATCCCGACAACCCTACCTCTGTAACCTCCTCCAGCACTACAGCCCTCCCTATCTCTGTAACCTCCAGCAGCCTCTACAACGCTTCCTATATCTGTAAGCACATCCAACCCCTACAACCCTCCCTATCTCTGTAACCTCCAGCAGCCTCTAAAACGCTTCCTATATCTGTAACCTCCTCCTGCCCATACAACCCTCCCTACCTCTGTAACCTTCTCCAGCCCCTACTACCCTCCGTATCTCTGTAACCTCCTCCAGCCCCTACAACCCTCCCTCTCTCTGTAAGCTCCACCAGCCCCTACAACCCTCACTATCTCTGTAACCTCATCAAGCCCCTACAACGCTCCCTATCTCTGCCACCTACTCGAGCACCCGCAACCCTATCTCTGTAACCTCCTCCAGCCCCTACAACCCTCCCAATCTCTGAAACCTCCTCCAGTTTCTACAACACTCCCTCTAACTGTAAACTCCACCAGCCCCTACAACTGTCCCTATCTCTATAACCTCAAGCCCCGACAACCCTCCCTATCACTGTAACCTCCTTCAGCTTCTACAACTCTCCCTATCTCTGTAACCTCCTCCAGCCCCAACCCTCCATATCTCTGTAACGCCCTCCAGCCTGTACAACCCTCCCTATCTCTGTAACACCCTCCAGCCTCTACAACCCTCCCTATCTCTAACCTCCTCCAGCCTCGACAACCCTCACTATCTCTGTAACCTCCTCCAGTCCCTACACCCCTCCCTATCTCTGTAACTTCCTCCAGCCTCTACAACCCTCACAATCTCTGTAACCTCAACTCCCTACAAACCTATCTCTGTAACCTCCTCCATCCCTACACCCCTCCCACTCTCTGGAACCTTCTCCAGCCCCCACAACCCTCCCTATCTCTGTAACTTCCTTCAGCCCCCAAAAGACTGCCTATCTCTAACTTCCTGCCGCCCCTACAAACTTCCCTATCTCTGTAACCCTCTCCAGCCCCTACAACACTCCCGATCTCCGTAAGCTCCTCCAGCAACGACAATACTCCCTATCTCTGTCACCTCGTCCAGCCCCTACAACCCTCCTTATCTCTGTAACCTCCTCCAGCCCCTACAACCCTATCTCTGTAACCTCCTCCAGCCTCTACAACCATTACTATCTCTGTAACCTTCAGACCTGACAACCCTCCCTATCTCTGTAACTTCCTCCAGCCCCTAAAACACTCCCTATCTCTGTAACTTCCTCCAGCCCCTAAAACACTCCCTATCTCTAACCTGTTGCAGCCCCTACAATCCTCCATATGTCTGTATCATCCTCCAGCCCCTACAACCCTCCCTATCTCTGTAACCTCCTCCAGTCCCTACAACCCTCCCGATCTCTGTAACCTCCTCCAGCTCGTACACCCCTCCCTATCTCTGTAACCTCCTCCAGCCCCTAAAACCCTCCCTGTCGCTAACCTGCTGCAGCCCCTACAAACCTCCCTATCTCTGTATCATCCTCCAGCCTCTATAACCCTCCCTATCTGTGTTACTTCCTCCAGTCCCTGCAACCTTCCCTATCTCTGTAACCTCCTCCAGCCCCCACAATCCTCCCTATCTCTGTAACCTCCTCCATCCCCCACAAACCTCGCTATCTCTGTAACCTCCTGCAGCCCCTACAAACCTCCCTATCTCTGTAACCTCCTCCAGTCCCTACAACCCTATCTCTGTAACCTCCTCCAGTCCCTACAACCCTATCGATGTAACCACTTCCAGTCTCTACAACCCTCCCTATCTCAGTAACCACCGCAAGCCTCTACAAACCTCCCTATCTCTGTAACCTCCACCAGCCTCTACAACCCACCCTATTTCGGTAAGCTCTTCCAGTCCCTACAACCCTCCCTATCTCTGTAACCTCCTCCAGCCCCTACAACCCTCCCTATCTCTGTAACCTCCTCCAGTCCCTACAACCCTCCCTATCTCTGTAACCCCCTCCAGCCTCTACAACCCTCGTATCTCTGTAACCTCCACCAGCCTCAACAACCCACCCTATCTCGGTAAGCTCCTCCAGCCCCAACAACCCTCCCTATCTCTGTAAACTCGCCCAGCCTCTACAACCCTCACTATCTCTGTAACCTCAAGTCCCGACAACCCTATCTCTGTAACCTCCTCCAGCACTACAATTCTCCCTATCTCTGTAACCTCCAGCAGCCTGTACAACGCTTCCTATATCTGTAAGCTCCTCCAGCTTCTACAACACTCCCTCTCTCTGTAAGCTCCACCAGCCCCTACATCCGTCACAATCTCGATAAACTCAAGCCCCTACAGCGCTCCCTATCTCTGCCACCTACTCGAGCCCCACAACCCTATCTCTGTAACCTCCTCCAGCCCCTACAACCATCCCTATATCTGTAACCTCCCCCAGCCCCTACATCCCTCCCTATCTCTGTAACCTCCTCCAGCCCCTACAACCCTCCCTATCACTGTAACCTCCTCCAGTTTCTACAACACTCCCTGTATCTGTAAACTCCACCAGGCCCTACAACCGTCCCTATCTTTATAACCTCAAGCCCCTACAACCCTCCCTATCTGTCACCTCCTCCAGCCCCTACAACCCTCCCTATCTCTGTAACCTCCTCCAGCTTCTACAACGCTCCCTATCTCTGTAACCTCAATTCCCTACAAACCTATCTCTGTAACCTCCTCCAGCCCTACACCCCTCCCTCTCTCTGTAAACTCCTCCAGCCCCCACAACCCTCCCTATCTCTGTAACTTCCTCCAGCCCCTAAAAGCCTCCCTATCTCTAACTTCCTGCCGCCCCTACTAACTTCCATATCTCTGTATCATCCTCCAGCCCCCACAACCCTCCCTATCTCTGTAACCTCCCCCAGTCCCTACAAACCTCCCTATCTCTGTAACTTCCTCCAGCCCCTAAAATCCTCCCTATCTCTAACCTGCTGCAGCCCCTACAACCCTCACTATCGCTGTATCATCCTCCAGCCTCTATAACCCTCCCTAACTCTGTAACCTCCTCCATTCCCCACAAAACTCCCTATCTCTGTAACCTCCTCCAGTCCCTACAACCCTATCTTTGTAACTTCCTCCAACCCCTACAACCCTCCCTATCTCTGTATCATCCTCCAGCCTCTATAACCCTCCCTGTCTCTGTAACCTCTGTAACCTGCTGCAGCCCCTACAAACCTCTCTATCTCTGTATCATCCTCGAGCCTCTACAACCCTCCCTATCTCTGTAACCTCCCCAATTCCCCACAACCCTCCCTATCTCTGTAACCTCCTCCAGCCCCTACAAACCTCCCTATCTCTGTAACCTCCTCCAGTCCCTACAACCCTATCTCTGTAACCTCCTCCAGTCCCTACAACCCTATCTCTGTAACCTCCTCCAGTCTCCACAACCCTCCCTATCTCAGTAACCCCCTCCAGCCTCTACAAACCTCCCTATCTCTGTAACCTCCACCAGTCTCTACAACCCACCCTATCTCGGTAAGTTCCTCCAGCCCCTACAACCCTCCCTATCTCTGTAACCTCCTCCAGCCCCTAAAACCCTCCCTATCTCTAACCTGCTGCAACCTCTACAAACCTCCCTATCTCTGTATCATCATCCAGCCTCTATAACCCTCCCTATCTCTGTAACCTCCTCCAGCCTCTACAACTCTCCCTATCTCTGTAACCTCCTCCATCCCCCACAAACCTCCCTATCTCTGCAACCTCCTCCAGCCCCTACAAACCTCCCTATCTCTGAAACCACCTCCAGTCCCTACAACCCTATCTCTGTAAACTCCTCCAGTCCCTACAACCCTATCTATGTAACCGCTTCCAGTCTCTAAAACCCTCCCTATCCCTGTTACCTCCTACAGCTTCTACAACACTCCCTCTCTCTGTAAGCTCCACCAGCCCCTACATCCCTCACTATCTTAATAACCTCGCCCCTACAATGCTCCCTATCTCTGCCACCTACTCGAGCCCCCACAACCCTATCTCTGTAACCTCCTCCAGCCTCTACAACCCTCCCTATCTCTGTAACACCCTCCAGCCTCTACAACCGTCCCTATCTCTGTAACCCCCTCCAGCCGCTACAACCCTCCCTATCTCTGTAACCCCCTCCAGCCTCTACAACCCTATCACTGTAACCTCCTCCAGCCTCTACAACCCTCCCTATCTCTGTAACACCCTCCAGCCTCTACAACCCTCATCTCCGTAATCTCCTACAGCCCCCACAAACCTCCCTGTTACCTCCTCCTGCCCCTACTACCCTCCCTATCTCTGTAGCCTCCTCCAGCCCCTACAATCCTCCCTATCTCTGTAGCCTCCTCCAGCCCCTACAACCCTCCCTATCTCTGTAACCCCCTCCAACCTCTACAACCCTCCCTATCTCTGTAACCCCCTCCAGCCTCTACAACCCTCCCTATCTCTGTAACCCCCTCCAGCCTCTACAACCCTCCCTATCTCTGTAACCTCCTCCAGCCTCTACAACCCTCCCTATCTCTGTAACACCCTCCAGCCTCTACAACCCTCCCTATCTCTGTAACCCCCTCCAGCCTCTACAAACCTCCCTATCTCTGTAACCTCCTCCAGCCCCTACACCCCTCCCTATCTCTGTAACCTCCACCAGCCTCTACAACCCACCCTATCTCGGTAAGCTCTTCCACTTCCTACAACCCTCCCTATCTCTGTAAACTCCCCCAGACCCTACAACCCTCCCTATCTCTGTAACCTCCTCCAGTCCCTACAACCCTATCTCTGTAACCTCCTCCAGTCCCTACAACCCTATCTCTGTAACCTCTTCAAGTATCCACAACCCTGCCTATCTCTGTAACCCACTCCAGCCTCGACAACCTTCCCTATCTCTGTACCCACCACCAGCCTCTACAACCCACCCTATCTCGGTAAGCTCCTCCAGAACCTACAACACTCCCTATCTCTGTAACCTCCACCAGCCCCTACAACCCTCCCTATCTCTGTAAACTCCCCCAGCCCCTACAACACTGCCTATCTCTGTAACCTCCTCCAGCCACGACAACCCTCCCTATCTCTGTAACTTCCTCCAGCCGCTAAAACACTCCCTACCTCTA
This sequence comes from Isurus oxyrinchus, assembly GCA_026770705.1. Taxonomy (NCBI): domain Eukaryota; kingdom Metazoa; phylum Chordata; class Chondrichthyes; order Lamniformes; family Lamnidae; genus Isurus; species Isurus oxyrinchus. Next base: position 30,837 of record JANJGN010003344.1, read on the forward strand.
ACCTGCTGCAGGCCCTACAACCCTCCATATCTCTGTATCATCATCCAGCCTCTACAACCCTCCCTATCTCTGTAACCCCCTCCAGCCTCTACAACCCTCCCTATCTCTGTAACCTCCTCCAGCCTCTATAACCCTCCCTATCTCTGTAACCTCCTCCAGCCCCTAAAACCCTCCCTATCACTGTAACTTCCTCCAGCCCCCACAATCCTCCCCATCTCTGTAAACCCCTCCAGCCTCTACAACCTTCCCTATCTCTGTAACCTCCACCAGCCTCTACAACACACCCTATCTCGGTAAGCTCTTCCAGTACCTACAACCCTCCCTATCTCTGTAAACTCCCCCAGCCCCTACAACCCTCCCTATCTCTGTAACCTCCTCCAGTCCCTACAACCCTATCTCTGTAACCTCTTCCAGTCCCTACAACCCTATCTATCTCTGTAAACCCCTCCAGCCTCTACAACCTTCCCTATGTCTGTAACCTCCACCAGCCTCTACAACCCACCCTATCTCGGTAAGCTCCTCCAGTCCCTACAACCCTCCCTATCTCTGTAACCTCCTCCAGTCCCTACAACCCTCCCTATCTCTGTAACCCCCTCAAGCCTCTACAACCCTCCTATCTCTGTAACCTCCACCAACCTCAACAACCCACCCTATCTCGGTAAGCTCCTCCAGCCCCTACAACCCTCCCTATCTCTGTAAACTCCTCCAGCCTCTACAACCCTCACTATCTCTGTAACCTCAAGTCCCGACAACCATATCTCTGTAAACTCCTCCAGCACTACAACTCTACTTATCTCTGTAACCTCCAGCAGCCTGTACAACTCTTCCTATATCTGTAACCTCGTCCAGCCCGACAACCCTCCCTATCTCTGTAACTTCCTCCAGCCGCTAAAACACTCCCTATCTCTGTATCATCATCAAACCTCTATAACCCTCCCTATCTCTGTAACCTCCTCCAGCCCCTACAACCCTCCCTATCTCTGTATCATCATCAAACCTCTATAACCCTCCCTATCTCTGTAACTTCCTCCAGCCCCTACAAACCTCCCTATCTCTGTAAACTCCTCCAGCCTCTACAACCCTCACTATCTCTGTAACCTCAAGTCACGACCACCCTATCTCTGTAACCTCCTCCAGCACAACTCTCCCTATCTCTGTAACCTCCAGCAGCCTGTACAACTCTTCCTATATCTGTAAGCTCCTCCAGCCCCGACAACCCTATCTCTATAACCTCCTCCATCCCCCACAAACCTCCCTATCTCCGTAACCTCCGCCATCCCCCACAAACCTCCCTATCTCTGTAACCTCCTCCAGCCCCTACAACGCTCCCTATCTCTGCCACCTACTCGAGCCCACACAACCCTATCTCTGTAACCTCCTCCAGTCCCTCCAACCCTATCTATGTAACCACTTCCAGTCTCTACAACACTCCCTATCCCTGTTACCTCCTCCAGCTTCTACAACACTCCATCACTCTGTAAGCTCCTCCGGCCCCTACATCCCTCACTATCTCTATAAGCTCAAGCCCCTACAACGCTCCCAATCTCTGTAAACTCCCCCAGCCCCTACTACCCTCTCTATCTCTGTAACCTCCTCCAGTCCCTATAACCCTATCTCTGTAACCTCCTCCAGTCCCTACAACCCTATCTCTGTAACCTCTTCCAGTCCCTACAACCCTCCCTATCTCTGTAACTCCCTCCAGCCTCTACAACCCTCCTATCTCTGTAACCTCCACCAGCCTCTACAACCCACCCTATCTCGGTAAGCTCCTCCAGCCCCTACAACCCTCCCTATCTCTGTAAACTCCTCCAGCCTCTACAACCCTCACTATCTCTGTAACCTCAAGTCACGACCACCCTATCTCTGCAACCTCCTCCAGCACAACTCTCCCTATCTCTGTAACCTCCAGCAGCCTGTACAACTCTTCCTATATCTGTAAGCTCCTCCAGCCCCTACAACCCTATCTCTATAACCTCCTCCATCCCCCATAAACCTCCCTATCTCTGTCACCTCCTCCAGCCCCTACAACCCTCCCTATCTCTGTAACCGCCTCCAGCTTCTACAACCCTCCCTATCTCTGTAACCTCCTCCAGGCCCTAAATCACTCCCTATCACTAACCTGCTGCAGCCCTTACAAACCTCTCTATCTCTGTATCATCATCCAAACTCTATAACCCTCCCTATCTCTGTAACTTCCTCCAGTCCCTACAACCCTCTCTATCTCTGTAAACTCCTCCAGCCTCTACAACCCTCCCCATCTCTGTAACCTCCTCCATCCGCCACAAACCTCCCTATTTCTGTAACCTCCTCCAGCCCCTACAAACCTCACTATCTCTGTAACCTCCTCCAGTCCCTACAACCCTCCCTATCTCTGTAACCTCCTCCAGTCCCTACAAACCTCCCTATCTCTGTAACCTCCTCCAGTCCCTACAACCCTATCTCTGTAACCTCCTCCAGTCCCTACAACCCTATCTATGTAACTGCTTCCAGTCTCTACAACACTATCTATGTAACCGCTTCCAGTCTCTACAACCCTCCCTATCTCTTCAACCCCCTCCAGCCTCTACAAACCTCCCTATCTCTGTAACCTCCACAAGCCTCTACAACCCACCCTATCTTGGTAAGCTCCTCCAGCCCCTACAACCCTCCCTATCTCTGTAACCTCCTGCAGCCTGTACAACTCTTCCTATATCTGTAAGCTCCTCCAGCCCCTAAAACCCTATCTCTATTACCTCCTCCAGCCCCTACAACCCTCCCTATCTCTGTAACCTCCTCCAGACCCTACAACCCTCCCTATCTCTGTAACCTCCTCCAGCCCCTACAACCCTATCTCTGTAACCTCCTCCAGTCCCTACAACCCTCCCTATCTCTGTAACCCCCTCCAGCCTCTACCACCCTCCCTATCTCTGTAACCTCCACCAGTCTCTGCAACCCACCCTATCTCGGTAAGCTCCTGCAGCCCCTACAACCCTCCCTATCTCTGTAAACTCCTCCAGTCCCAACAACCCTCCCTATCTCTGTAACCTCCTGCAGCCCCTACAACCCTCCCTATCTCTGTAACCTCCTCCAGCCCCTACAACCCTCCCTATCTCTGTAACCTCCACCAGCCTCTACAACCCACCCTATCTCTGTAACCTCCTCCAGCCCCTACAACCCTCCTATCTCTGTAACCTCCACCAGCCTCTACAACCCACCCTATCTCGGTAAACTCCTCCAGCCTCTACAACCCTCACTATCTCTGTAACCTCCAGCAGCCTCTACAACCCTCCCTATCCCTGTGACCTCCTCCAGCTTCTACAACACTCCCTCTCTCTGTAAGCTCCACCGGCCCCTACATCCCTCACTATCTCTATAACCTCAAGCCCCTACAACGCTCCCTATCTCTGTAACCTCCTCCACTTTCTACAACACTCCCTGTATCTGTAAACTCCACCAGCCCCTACAACCGTCCCTATCTCTATAACCTCAAGCCCCTACAACCCTCCCTATCTCTGTAACCTCCTCCAGCCCGTACACCCCTCCCTATCTCTGTAACCTCCTCCAGCTTTTACAACGCTCCCTATATCTGTAACCTCCTCCAGCCCCTACAACCCTCCCTATCTCTGTAACCTCCTCCAGCCTCGACAACCCTCACTATCTCTGCAACCTCCTCCAGTCCCTACACCCCTCTCTATCTCTGTAACTTCCTCCACCCTCTACAACCCTCACAATCTCTGTAACCTCAATTCCCTACAAACCTATCTCTGTAACCTCCTCCATCCCTACACCCCTCCCTCTCTCTGTAACCTCCTCCAGCCCACACAACCCTCCCTATCTCTGTAACCTCCTCCAGCCCCTACACCCTCCCTATCTCTGTAACTTCCTCCAGCTGCTAAAAGCCTCCCCATCTCTAACTTCCTGCCGCCCCTACAAACTTCCCTATCTCTGTAACCCTCTCCAGCCCCTACAACACTCCCTATCGCCGTAAGCTCCTCCAGCAACGACAATCCGCCCTATCTCTGTAACCTCCTCCAGCCTCGACAACCCTATCTCTGTAGCCTCCTCCAGCCTCAACAACCATTACTATCTCTGTAACCTCCAGTCCCTACAACCCTCCCTATCTCTGTAACCTCCTCCAGCCCCTACACCCCTCCCTATCTCTGTAACCTCCTCCAGCCCCGACAACCCTCCCTATCTCTGTAACCTCCGCCAGCCTCTACAACGCTTCCTATATCTGTAAGCTCCTCCAGCCCCTACAACCCTATCTCTATAACTTCCTCCAACCCCTACAACCCTCCCTGTCTCTGTATCATCCTCCAACCCCTACAACCCTCCCTATCTCTGCAACTTCCTCCAGCCCCTAAAACCCTCCCTATCTCTAACCTGCTGCAGCCCCTACAAACCTCCCTATCTCTGTTACCTCCTCCAGCCTCTACAACCCTCCCCATCTCTGTAACCTCCTCCAGCCCCCACAATCCTCCCTATCTCTGTAACCTCCCCATCCCCCACAATCCTCCCTATCTCTGTAACCTCCTCCAGCCCCTACAACCCTATCTCTGTAACCTCCTCCAGTCCCTACAACCCTATCTCTGTAACCTCTTCCAGTCTCTACAACCCTCCCTATCTCTGTAACCCTCTCCAGCCTCTACAACCGACCCTATCTCGGTAAGCTGCTCCAGCCCCTACAACCCTCCCTATCTCTGTAACCTCCTCCAGCCCCAACAACCCTCAATATCTCTGCAACATACTCGAGCCCCCACAACCCTCCCTATCTCTGTCACCTCCTCCTGCCTCTACAACCCTCCCTATCTCTCCAACCTCCTCCAGCCCCTACAACCCTCCCTATCTATGTAACATCTGCCAGCCTCTACAACCCTCACTATCTCTGTAACCTCAAGTCCCGACAACCCTATCTCTGTAACCTCCTCCAGCACTACAACCCTCCCTATCTCTGTAACCTCCAGCAGCCTCTACAACCCTCCCTATCTCTCCAACCTCCTCCAGCCCCTACAACCCTCCCTATCTATGTAACATCTGCCAGCCTCTACAACCCTCACTATCTCTGTAACCTCCAGCCCCTACAACCCTATCTCTATAACCTCCTCCAGCCCCTGCAACCCTATCTATGTAACCTCCTCCTGCCCCTACAACCCTCCCTATCTCTGTAACCTCCTCCAGCCCATACAACCCTCCCTATCTCGAACCTGCTGCAGCCCCTACAAACCTCCCTATCTCTGTATCATCCTCGAGCCTCTATAACGCTCCCTATCTCTGTAACTTAGTACAGTCCCTACAACCCTCCCTATCTCTGTAACCTCCTCCAGCCTCTACAACCCTCCCCATCTCTGTAACCTCCTCCAGCCCCCACAATCCTCCCTATCTCTGTAACCTCCCCATCCCCCACAAACCTCCCTATCTCTGTAACCTCCTCCAGCCCCTACAAACCTCACTATCTCTGTAACCTCCTCCAGTCCCTACAACCCTATCTCTGTAACCTCCTTCAGTCCCTACAACCCTATCTCTGTAACCTCCTCCAGTCCCTACAACCCTCTCTATCTCTGTAACCCCCTCCAGCCTCTACAAACTTCCTTATCTGTGTAACTTCCACCAGTCTCTACAACCCAACCTATCTCGGTAAGCTCCTCCAGCCCCTACAACACTCCCTATCTCTGTAACCTCCTCCAGCCCCTACAACCCTCCCTATCTCTGTAATCTCCTCCAGTTCCTACAACCCTCCCTATCTCTGTAAACTCCCCCAGCCCCTACAACCCTCCCTATCTCTGTAACCTCCTCCAGTCCCTACAACCCTATCACTGTAACCTCCTCCAGTCCCTACAACCCTATCTCTGTAACCTCTTCCAGTCTCTACAACCCTCCATATCTCTGTAACCACCTCCAGCCTCTACAACCTTCCCTATCTCTGTAACCGCCTCCAGCCTCTACAACCTTCCCTATCTCTGTAACCTCCACCAGCCTCTACAACCCATCCTATCTCGGTAAGCTCCTCCAGCCCCTACAACCCTCCCTATCTCTGTAACCTCCTCCAGCCCCTACACCCTCCCTATCTCTGTAATCTCCTCCAGTTCCTACAACCCTCCCTAGCTCTGTAAACTCCCTCAGCCTCTACAACCCTCACTCTCTGTAACGTCCTCCAGTCCCCACAACCCTTCTTATCTCTGTAACCTCCTCCAGCCTCTACATCCCTCAGTATCTCTGTAACCTCCTCAAGTCCCGACAACCCTATCTCCGTAAACTCCTCCAGCACTACAACCCTCCCTATCTCTGTAACCTCCACCAGCCGCAACAACCCTCAATATCTCTGCAACATACTCGAGCCCACAACACTCCCTATCTCTGTCACCTCCTCCTGCCTCTATAACCCTCCCTATCTCTCCAACCTCCTCCAGCCCCTACAACCCTCCCTATCTATGTAACATCTGCCAGCCTCTACAACCCTCACTATCTCTGTAACCTCCTCCGGCCCTACAACCCTCCCTATCTCTGTAAACTCCCCCAGCCTCTACAACCCTCACTATCTCTGTAACCTCAAGTCCCGACAACCCTATCTCTGTAAACTCCTCCAGCACTACAACCCTCCCTATCTCTGTAACATCCTCCAGCCTCTACAACCCTCATCTCTGTAATCTCCTACAGCCCCCACAAACCTCCCTGTTACCTCCTCCTGCCCCTACTACCCTCGCCATCTCTGTAGCTTCCTCCAGCCCCTACAATCCTCCCTATCTCTGTAACCCCCTCCAGCCTCTGCAACCCTCCCTATCTCTGTAACGCCCTCCAGCCTCTACAACCCTCCCTATCTCTGTAACCCCCTCCAGCCTCTACAACCCTCCCTCTGTAACCTCCTCCAGCCCCTGCAATCCTCCCTATATCCGTAACCTCCTCCAGCTACAATGCTCCGTCTGTAACCTCCTCCAGCCCCTACAACCCTCACTATCTCTGTAACCTCCTCCAGTCCCTTCAACCCTATCACTGTAAACTCTGCCAGCCTCTGCAACCCTCTGTATCTCTGTAACCTCAAGTCCCGACAACCCTCCCTATCTCTGTAACCTCCTCCAGCCCCAACCCTCCCTATCTCTGTAACCTCCAGCCCCTACAACCCCCCTATCTCTGTAACCTCCTCCAGCACCCTACAACCCTCTCAGCTCTGTAACCTCCTCCAGCCCTACAACCCTCCCTATGTCTGTAGCCTCCTCCAGCCCCCACAACCCTCGCTATCTCTGCAACATCCTCCAGCCCCTACAACCCTCCCTATCTCTGTAACCTCCTCCAGCCCCTGCAACCCTATCTCCGTAACCTCCTCCAGCTACAATGCTCCCTATGTCTGTAACCTCCTCCAGCCCCTACAACCCTCGCTATCTCTGTAACCTCCTTCAGTCCCTACAACACACCCTATCTCTGTAACCTCCTCCAGCCCCTTCACCCCTCCCTATCTCTGTAACCTCCTCCAGTTCCTATAACCCTCCCTATCTCTGTAACCTCCTCCAGCACTACAACCCTCCCTATCTCTGTAACCTCCTCCAGCCGCAACAACCCTCAATATCTCTGCAACATACTCGAGCCCACAACACTCCCTATCTCTGTCACCTCCTCCTGCCTCTACAACCCTCCCTATCTCTCCAACCTCCTCCAGCCCCTACAACCCTCCCTATCTATGTAACATCTGCCAGCCTCTACAACCCTCCCTATCTCTGTAACCTCTTCCATTCCCCACAAACCTCCCTATCTCTGTAACCTCCTCCAGTCCCTACAACCCTATCTCTGTAACCTCCTCCAGACCCTACAACCCTATCTCTGTAACCTCCTCCAGTCCCTACAACCCTATCTCTGTAACCTCTTCCAGTCTCTACAACCCTCCCTATCTCTGTAATCCCCTCCAGCCTCTACAACCCTCCCTATCTCTGTAACCTCCTCCAGCCCCTACAACCCTCCCTATCTCTGTAACCTCCTCCAGCTCCTACAACCCTCCCTATCTCTGCAAACCCCTCCAGCCCCTACAACCCTCCCGATCTCTGTAACCTCCGCCAGCCTCTACAACCCACCCTATCTCGGTAAGCTCCTCCAGCCCCTACAATCCTCTCTATCTCTGTAACCTCCTCCAGCTCCTACAGCCCTCCCTATCTACATAAGCTCCTCCATCACCGACAACCCTCCCTATCTATGTAACCTCCGCCAGCCTCTACAACCCTCACTATCTCTGTAACCTCCCCCTGTCCATACAACCCTCCCTATCTCTGTAACCTCCTCCAGCCTCTACAACCCTAATATTTCTGTAACCTCAAGTCCCAAGAACCCTATCTCTGTAACCTCCTCCAGCCCTGCAACCCTCCCTATGTCTGTAACCTCCTCCAGCCCTTACAACCCTCCCTATCACTGCAATCTCCTCCAGCCTCTACAACCCTCCCTATCTCTGTAATCTCCTCCAGCGCCCACAAACCTATAATCTCTGTAACCTCCTCCTGCCCCTATCCTCCATATCTCTGTAGCCTCCTCCAGCCCCTACAACCCTCCCTATTGCTCTAAGCCCCTCCAGCCTCTACAACCCTCCCTATCCCTGCAACCTCCTCCAGCCTCTACAACCCTCCCTATCTCTCCAAACTCCTCCAGACCCTACAACACTCCCTATCTCTGTAACACTCTCCAGCCTCTACAACCCTCCCTATCTCTGTAATCTCCTACAGCCCCCACAAACCTCCGTTACGTCCTCCTGCCCCTTCCACCCTCCCTATCTCTGTAGCCTCCTCCAGCCCCTACAATCCTCCCTATCTCTCTAACACCCTCCAGCCTCAACAACCCTCCCTATCTCTGTAACACCCTCCAGCCTCTACAACCCTCATCTCCTACAGCCCCCACAAACCTCCCTGTTACCTGCTCCTGCCCCGACTACCCTCCCTATCTCTGCAGCCTACTCCAGCCCCTACAATCCTCCCTATCTCTGTAGCCTCCTCCAGCCTCTACAACCCTTCCTATCTCTGTAACACCCTCCAGCCTCTACAACCCTCCCTATCTCTGTAACCACCTCCAGCCTCGACAACCCTCACTATCTCTGTAACCTCCTCCAGTCCCTACACCCCTCCCTATCTCTGTAACTTCCTCGAGCCTCTACAACCCTCACAATCTCTGTAACCTCAAGTCCCTACAAACCTATCTCTGTAACCTCCTCCATCCCTACACCCCTCCCACTCTCTGTAACCTCCTCCAGCCCCCACAACCCTCCCTATCTCTGTAACTTCCTCCAGCCGCTAAAAGCCTCCCCATCTCTAACTTTCTGCCGCCCCTACAAACTTCCCTATCTCTGTAACCCTCCTCCAGCCCCTAAAAACCTCCCTATCTCTAACTTCCTGCCGCCCCTACTAACTTCCCAATCTCTATATCATCCTCCAGCCCCCACAACCCTCCCTATCTCTGTAACCTCCTCCAGTCCCTACAACACTCCCTATCACTGTAACCTCCTCCAGTCCCTACAACCCTCCCTATCTCTGTAACTTCCTCCAGCCCCCTAAAACCCTCCCTATCTCTAAACTGCTGCAGCCCCTACAACCCTCCCGATCTGTATCATCTTCCAGCCTCTATAACCCTCCCTATCTCTGTAACCTCTTCCATTCCCCACAAACCTCCCTATCTCTGTAACCTCCTCCAGTCCCTACAACCCTATCTCTGTAACCTCCTCCAGACCCTACAACCCTATCTCTGTAACCTCCTCCAGTCCCTACAACCCTATCTCGGTAAGCTCCTCCAGCCCCTACAACCCTCTCTATCTCTGTACCCTCCTCCAGCTCCTACAACCCTCCCTATCTCTGTAAACCCCTCCAGCCCCTACAACCCTCCCTATCTCCATAAGCTCCTCCATCACCGACAACGCTCCCTATCTATGTAACCTCTGCCAGCCTCTACAACCCTCCCTATCTCTGTAACCTCCCCCTGTCCATACAACCCTCCCTATCTCTGTAACCCCCTCCAGCCTCTACCACCCTCCCTATCTCTGTAACCTTCACCAGTCTCTGCAACCCACCCTATCTCGGTAAGCTCCTGCAGCCCCTACAACCCTCCCTATCTCTGTAAACCTCCTCCAGTCCCAACAACCCTCCCTATCTCTGTAACCTCCTGCAGCCCCTACAACCCTCCCTATCTCTGTAACCTCCTCCAGCCCCTACAACCCTCCCTATCTCTGTAACCTCCACCAGCCTCTACAACCCACCCTATCTCTGTAACCTCCTCCAGCCCCTACAACCCTCCTATCTCTGTAACCTCCACCAGCCTCTACAACCCACCCTATCTCGGTAAACTCCTCCAGCCTCTACAACCCTCACTATCTCTGTAACCTCCAGCAGCCTCTACAACCCTCCCTATCCCTGTGACCTCCTCCAGCTTCTACAACACTCCCTCTCTCTGTAAGCTCCACCGGCCCCTACATCCCTCACTATCTCTATAACCTCAAGCCCCTACAACGCTCCCTATCTCTGTAACCTCCTCCACTTTCTACAACACTCCCTGTATCTGTAAACTCCACCAGCCCCTACAACCGTCCCTATCTCTATAACCTCAAGCCCCTACAACCCTCCCTATCTCTGTAACCTCCTCCAGCCCGTACACCCCTCCTTATCTCTGTAACCTCCTCCAGCTTTTACAACGCTCCCTATATCTGTAACCTCCTCCAGCCCCTACAACCCTCCCTATCTCTGTAACCTCCTCCAGCCTCGACAACCCTCACTATCTCTGTAACCTCCTCCAGTCCCTACACCCCTCTCTATCTCTGTAACTTCCTCCACCCTCTACAACCCTCACAATCTCTGTAACCTCAATTCCCTACAAACCTATCTCTGTAACCTCCTCCATCCCTACACCCCTCCCTCTCTCTGTAACCTCCTCCAGCCCACACAACCCTCCCTATCTCTGTAACCTCCTCCAGCCCCTACACCCTCCCTATCTCTGTAACTTCCTCCAGCTGCTAAAAGCCTCCCCATCTCTAACTTCCTGCCGCCCCTACAAACTTCCCTATCTCTGTAACCCTCTCCAGCCCCTACAACTCTCCCTATCGCCGTAAAGCTCCTCCAGCAACGACAATCCGCCCTATCTCTGTAACCTCCTCCAGCCTCGACAACCCTATCTCTGTAGCCTCCTCCAGCCTCAACAACCATTACTATCTCTGTAACCTCCAGTCCCTACAAACCCTCCCTATCTCTGTAACCTCCTCCAGCCCCTACACCCCTCCCTATCTCTGTAACCTCCTCCAGCCCCGACAACCCTCCCTATCTCTGTAACCTCCACCAGCCTCTACAACGCTTCCTATATCTGTAAGCTCCTCCAGCCCCTACAACCCCTATCTCTATAACTTCCTCCAACCCCTACAACCCTCCCTGTCTCTGTATCATCCTCCAACCCCTACAACCCTCCCTATCTCTGCAACTTCCTCTAACCCCTACAACCCTCCCTATCTCTAACCTGCTGCAGCCCCTACAAACCTCCCTATCTCTGTTACCTCCTCCAGCCTCTACAACCCTCCCCATCTCTGTAACCTCCTCCAGCCCCCACAATCCTCCCTATCTCTGTAACCTCCTCCAGCCCCTACAACCCTATCTCTGTAACCTCCTCCAGCCCCTACAACCCTATCTCTGTAACCTCCTCCAGTCCCTACAACCCTATCTCTGTAACCTCTTCCAGTCTCTACAACCCTCCCTATCTCTGTAACCCTCTCCAGCCTCTACAACCGACCCTATCTCGGTAAGCTCCTCCAGCCCCTACAACCCTCCCTATCTCTGTAACCTCCTCCAGCCCCAACAACCCTCAATATCTCTGCAACATACTCGAGCCCCCACAACCCTCCCTATCTCTGTCACCTCCTCCTGCCTCTACAACCCTCCCTATCTCTCCAACCTCCTCCAGCCCCTACAACCCTCCCTATCTATGTAACATCTGCCAGCCTCTACAACCCTCACTATCTCTGTAACCTCCTCCGGCCCCGACAACCCCTCCCTATCTCTGTAAACTCCCCCCAGCCTCTACAACCCTCACTATCTCTGTAACCTCAAGTCCGACAACCCTATCTCTGTAACCTCCTCCAGCACTACAACCCTCCCTATCTCTGTAACCTCCAGCAGCCTCTACAACGCTTCCTATATCTGTAAGCACCTCCAGCCCCTACAACCCTATCTCTATAACCTCCTCCAGCCCCTGCAACCCTATCTATGTAACCTCCTCCTGCCCCTACAACCCCTCCCTATCTCTGTAACCTCCTCCAGCCCATACAACCCTCCCTATCTCGAACCTGCTGCAGCCCCTACAAACCTCCCTATCTCTGTATCAATCCTCGAGCCTCTATAAACGCTCCCTATCTCTGTAACTTAGTACAGTCCCTACAACCCTCCCTATCTCTGTAACCTCCTCCAGCCTCTACAACCCTCCCCATCTCTGTAACCTCCTCCAGCCCCCACAATCCTCCCTATCTCTGTAACCTCCCCATCCCCCACAAACCTCCCTATCTCTGTAAACTCCTCCAGCCCCTACAAACCTCACTATCTCTGTAACCTCCTCCAGTCCCTACAAACCCTATCTCTGTAACCTCCTTCAGTCCCCTACAACCCTATCTCTGTAACCTCCTCCAGTCCCTACAAACCCTCTCTATCTCTGTAACCCCCTCCAGCCTCTACAAACTTCCTTATCTGTGTAACTTCCACCAGTCTCTACAACCCAACCTATCTCGGTAAGCTCCTCCAGCCCCTACAACCCTCCCTATCTCTGTAACCTCCTCCCAGCCCCTACAACCCTCCCTATCTCTGTAATCTCCTCCAGTTCCTACAACCCTCCCTATCTCTGTAATCCCCTCCAGTTCCTACAACCCTCCCTATCTCTGTAAACTCCCCCAGCCCCTACAACCCTCCCCTATCTCTGTAACCTCCTCCAGTCCCTACAACCCTATCACTGTAACCCTCCTCCAGTCCCTACAACCCTATCTCTGTAACCTCTTCCAGTCTCTACAACCCTCCATATCTCTGTAACCACCTCCAGCCTCTACAACCTTCCCTATCTCTGTAACCACCTCCAGCCTCTACAACCTTCCCTATCTCTGTAACCTCCACCAGCCTCTACAAACCCATCCTATCTCGGTAAGCTCCTCCAGCCCCTACAACCCTCCCTATCTCTGTAACCTCCTCCAGCCCCTACACCCTCCCTATCTCTGTAATCTCCTCCAGTTCCTACAACCCTCCCTAGCTCTGTAAACTCCCTCAGCCTCTACAAACCCTCACTCTCTGTAACGTCCTCCAGTCCCCACAACCCTTCTTATCTCTGTAACCTCCTCCAGCCTCTACATCCCTCAGTATCTCTGTAACCTCCTCAAGTCCCGACAACCCTATCTCCGTAAACTCCTCCAGCACTACAACCCTCCCTATCTCTGTAACCTCCACCAGCCGCAACAACCCTCAATATCTCTGCAACATACTCGAGCCCACCAACACTCCCTATCTCTGTCACCTCCTCCTGCCTCTACAACCCTCCCTATCTCTCCAACCTCCTCCAGCCCCTACAACCCTCCCTATCTATGTAACATCTGCCAGCCTCTACAACCCTCACTATCTCTGTAACCTCCTCCGGCCCTACAACCCTCCCTATCTCTGTAAACTCCCCCAGCCTCTACAACCCTCACTATCTCTGTAACCTCAAGTCCCGACAACCCCTATCTCTGTAACCTCCCCCAGCACTAACAACCCTCCCTATCTCTGTAACATCCTCCAGCCTCCTACAACCCTCATCTCTGTAATCTCCTACAGCCCCCACAAACCTCCGTTACCTCCTCCTGCCCCTACTACCCCCTCGCCATCTCTGTAGCCTCCTCCAGCCCCTACAATCCTCCCTATCTCTGTAACCCCCCTCCAGCCTCTGCAACCCTCCCTATCTCTGTAACGCCCTCCAGCCTCTACAAACCCTCCCTATCTCTCTCTGCAACCCTCCCTATCTCTGTAACCCCCTCCAGCCTCTACAACCCTCCCTCTGTAACCTCCTCCAGCCCCTGCAATCCTCCCTATATCCGTAACCCTCCTCCAGCTACAATGCTCCCTGTCTGTAACCTCCTCCAGCCCCTACAACCCTCACTATCCTCCGTAACCTCCTCCAGTCTCTTCAAACCCTATCACTGTAAACTCTGCCAGCCTCTGCAACCCTCCGTATCTCTGTAACCTCAAGTCCCGACAACCCCTCCCTATCTCTGTAACCCTCCTCCAGCCCCAACCCTCCTCCTTATCCCCCTCTGTAACCTCCAGCCCCTACAACCCCCCTATCTCTGTAACCTCCTCCAGCACCCTACAACCCTCTCAGCTCTGTAACCTCCTCCAGCCCTACAACCCTCCCTATGTCTGTAGCCTCCTCCAGCCCCCACAACCCCTCGCGATCTCTGCAACATCCTCCAGCCCCTACAACCCTCCCTATCTCTGTAACCTCCTCCAGCCCCTGCAACCCTATCTCCGTAACCTCCTCCAGCTACAATGCTCCCTATGTCTGTAACCTCCTCCAGCCCCCTACAACCCTCGCTATCTCTGTAACCTCCTTCAGTCCCTACAAACACTCCCTATCTCTGTAACCTCCTCCAGCCCCTACACCCCTCCCTATCTCTGTAACCTCCTCCAGTTCCTATAACCCTCCCTATCTCTATAACCTCCTCCAGTCCCTATAACCCTCCCTATCTCTGTAACCTCCTCCAGTCCCTACAACCCTATCTCTGTAACCTCCTCCAGCCCCTACCACCCCTCCCTATCTCTGTAACCTCCTCCAGTCCCTATAACCCTCCCTATCTCTGTAACCTCCTCCAGTCCCCTATAACCCTCCCTATCTCTGTAACCTCCTCCAGCCCCTACAACCCTCCCTATCTCTGTAACCTCCTCCAGCCCCCTACAACCCTCCCTATCTCTGTAACCTCTTCAGCCCCTACACCCCTTCCTATCTCTGTAACCTCCTTCAGCCCCTACAACACTCCCTATCTCTGTAACCTCCTCCAGTCCCCTACAACCCTCTCAGCTCTGTAACCTCCTCCAGCTTCTACACCCCTCCCTATCCCTGTAACCCTCCTCCAGCCCCTACAACCCTCCCTATCTCTGTAACCTCCTCCAGCACCTACAACCCCTCCCTATCTCTGTAACCTCCTCCAGCCCCTACAACCCTCTCTATCTCTGTAACCTCCTCCAGCCCCTACACCCCTCCCTATCTCAGTAACCTCCTCCAGTCCCTACACCCCTCCCTTTATCAGTAACCTGCTGGATTTGCACTCTATCTTGTTGTAGTACAAGCTGAGGGAGGGGGGGCTCCCCCTAACTGGCTCTCTCTCTCTAACCTTGCCTGTAATTGTGTGTGGCTATCAACCTGTGGCCAGAGAACCCTCACCTGAGTCTAACTGGTCTGTATTTGGACCTGCAAAGCTGAGACCAGTTGGTGCGTCTTCACACGAGGAAATTCCTGGTTGACAGCGTTGAGGACCCTGCGGATTTTATCCTTCACTTTATAACACCCCCATCCTACATAGCCCATCTCTGCAGAGACTGGAGTGTATGTGTGTGTGTCCATGGGTGTGCGTGTGTCTGTGAGTGAGAGCGTGCGTGTGTGTTGTGCGCGCGCGTCTGTGGGTTTGCACACGTGTCTGTGGGTGTGTGTGGGTGTGTTGCGTGTGTGTGGGTGTGCGCGCGTGTGTGTGGGTGTGTTGCGTGTTTGTGGGTGTGCGCGTGTGTGTGGGTGTGTTGCGTGTTTGTGGGTGTGTGTGTGTCTGTGGGTGTGTTGCGTGTTTGTGGGTGTGTGTCTGTGGGCGTGTGGATGTCTGTGGGGGAGTGTGCGTGTGTGTATCTGCGCCTGTCTGTGGGTGTGTAAATGTGTGCCGCGCGCGCGCGCATGTGTCTGTATGCGTCTGTGTCTGTGGGTGGGCGTGCGTGTCTGCGTGCGCGTGTGCCCCACGCGTCTGTGTGCACGTCCGTCGTGTCTGTGTGCGCGACCGCGTCAGTGGGTGTGTGCGCACTAGCCTGTGGGTGTGTGTGCGCGCGGCCTGTGGGGATGTGTGCGCGCGTGCCTGTGCGTGTGCGCGCGTGCCTGTGCGTGTGCACCGCGTGCCTGTGCGTTTGCGTACGTGTGCCTGTGTGTGCGCGTACGTGCCTGTGTGTGCGCGCGTGCCTGTGCGTGTGCGCGGTGTGCCTGTGTGTGTGCGCGTGCCTGTGTGTGTGTGCGCGTGCCTGTGTACGCCCGTGCGCTGGAGGAATTATTTCAGAAGAGATAGATAGTT
>JANJGN010003345.1:0-47070 GCA_026770705.1 Isurus oxyrinchus
GCACATTCATTCACCCACCCTCCCACCCCTCGCGCATTCGTTCGCCCACCCACCCACCCCTCGCGCATTCGTTCACCACCCACCCACCCTCGCGCATTCCTTCACCCACCCACCCAGCCTTCGCGCATTCATTCACCCACCCAGCCCTCGCGCATTCATTCACCCACCCAGACACCCCTCGCACATTCATTCACCCACCCACCCCTCGCGCATTCATTCACCCACCCTCCCCACACTCGCGCATTCATTCACCCACCCACCCTCCCCTTGCGCATTCAAACACCCACCCACTCACCCCTCGCGCATTTATTTACCCAACCACCAACACCTCTCGCATTCATTCATCCCTACACCCACCCATCCGCATTTATTCACCAACTCACCCACCATTGGTGCATTCATTCACCCACCCACACACCCCCTAGCGCATTCATTCTCCCAAACAAGCGGCCACTCGCGCATTCATTCATACACCCACCCGCTACCTCCCGCATTCATTCACCCACAAACATACCACCTCGCGCTTTCATTCACCCACGCACCCACCCCCTCACGCATTCATTCACCCACCCACCACTCCCCCTCGGGCATTCATTCACCCACCCCATCGCGCATTCATTCACACACCCACCCACCCCCTTGCGCATTCATTCACCCACCCACACACCCCCTCACGCATTCATTCACCCACCCCACCCCCGCCTCGCGCTTTCATTCACCCACCCACCAACACCCTCACGCATTCTTTCACCAAATACCCACCTCGCTCATTCATTCACCCACCCACCCGAGATTTCGCTCATTCACACACCCACCTAACCGCTCCCTCGCTCATTCATTCACCCACCCACCCCGCCCCCTTCGCTCATTCATTCAGCCACCCGCCCGCCCCCTTGCACATTCACACACCCACCACCCCCTCGCGCATTCATTCACCAAGCACCCCCTCACGCATTCATTCACCAAATACCCACCTCGCTCATTCATTCACCACCCACCCGAGCTTTCGCTCAATCATACACCCACCCAACCGCTCCCTCGCTCATTCATTCACCCACCCACCCGCCCCCTCGCTCATTCATTCACCCACCCACCCGCCTCCTCGCTCATTCATTCACACACCCAAACCGCGCGCATTCATTCTCCCACCCACCCACCCCTCGGGCATTCATTCACCCACCCACCCACACCTCGCGCATTCATTCAACCACTCACCCACACCTCGCGCACTTATTCACCCACCCAAGCACTCTTCTCACATTCATTCAAATGCCACCCAACCCCTAGTGCATTCATTCACCCACACACACAGCTACTCGCACATTCATTCACCCACCAACCCAACACCTCGCGCATTCATTCACCCACCCACCCACCCCTCGCGCATTCATTCACCCACACACCCACCCCCTCGCACATTCATTCACCCACCCAAACACCCCCTTGCTCATTCATTCACCCACCCACCCGAGCCCTCGCTCATACATTCACCCCACCCACCCCGCACCCTCGCTCATTCATTCACCCATCCTCCCGCCCACCTTGCTCATTCATTCACCTACCCACCCACGCCTCGTGCATTCATTCACCCAGCCACCCACCCACCCCTCCGGCATTCATTCACCCACCCGCCCACCCCTCGCGCATTCGTTCACCCCACCCGCCCCACCCCTCGCGCATTCGTTCACCCTCCCGCCACAACTCGCGCATTCGTTCACCCACCCGCCCACCCCTCGCGCATTCGTTCACCCTCCCGCCCACCCCTCGCGCATTCGTTCACCCTCCCGCCCACCCCTTGCGCATTCGTTCACCCACCCACCAACAACCTCACGCATTCTTTCACCAAATACCCACCTCGCTCATTCATTCACCCACCCACCCGAGCTTTCACTGATTCATACACCCACCCAACTGCTCCCTCGCTAGTTCATTCACCCACCCACCCGGCCCCTCGCTCATTCATTCACCCACCCACCCCGCCCCCCTCGCTCATTCATTCACCCACCCAAACCGCGCGCATTCATTCTCCCACCCACACACCCCTCGCGCATTCATTCACCCCACCCACCCACACCTCGCACATTCATTCAACCACTCACCCACACCTCACGCACTTATTCACCCACCCAAGCACCCTTCTCACATTCATTCACCCTCCCCCCCAACACCTAGCGCATTCATTCACCCACACACACAGCCACTCGCACATTCATTCACCCACCAACCCAACACCTCGCGCATTCATTCACCGCCCCACCCACCCCCTCGCGCATTCATTCACCCCACACACCCAACCCCTCGCACATTCATTCACCCACCCAAACACCCCCTTGCTCATTCATTCACCCACCCACCCGAGCCCTCACTCATTCATTCACCCACCCACCCACGACTCGCGCATTCATTCACCCAGCCACCCACCCACCCCTCCGGCATTCATTCACCCACCCACCCACCCCTCGCGCATTCGTTCACCCACCCGCCCACACCTCGCGCATTCGTTCACCCACCCGCCCACCCCTCACGCATTCATTCACCCACCCACCCCCGCCACCCGCATTCATTCACCCACCCACCAACGCACTCACGCATTCTTTCACCAAATACCCACCGCCTCGCGAATTCATTCACCCACCCTCCCAGACCCTCGCACATACATTCACCCACCAACCCAACACTTGAGCATTCATTTACACACCCAACCCACCCCTCGCAGCTTCATTCACCCACCCACCCATCCCTTGCGCATTCATTCACCCACCCAGCCCACGCCTCGCACATTCATTCACCCACCCAGCCCTTGCGCATTCATTCACCCACCCACACACACCTCGCGCATTCATTCACCCACCCAGCCACCCTTCGTGCATTCATTCACCCACCCAACCACGCCTCGCGCATTCATTCACCGACCCAGCCACCCCTCGCGCATTCATTCACCCACCCAGCCACCCCTCACGCATTCATTCACCCACCCAACCACCCCCTCGCTCATTCATTCACTCACCCACCCCACCCCCTCGCTCATTCATTCACCCACCCACCCACCTCGTGGCTCATTCAGTCACCCACCCACCCACCCCCTTGCTCATTCATTCTCAAACCTACCCACCGTCTTACTCATTCATTCACCCATCCACCCACCCTCTTGCTCATTCATTCACCCAGTCTCCCAACCCCCTTGCTCATTCATTCACCCACCCACACACCCAGCCACCCCTTGCTCATTCATTCATTCACACACCCACCCCCTGGCTCATTCATTCACCACCAACCCACCGCCTTGCTCATTCATTCACCCACCCACCCCCTCACTCATTCATTCGCCACCGACCAACTCACCCCCTCACTCATTCATTCAACCGCCTACCTACCCACCATCTCGCTCATTCATTCATGCACCCCCTGGCTCATTCATTCACCCACCCCCTGGCTCATGCATTCACCCACCCACTCACCCAGCCACCCCCTCGCTCATTCATTCACAAACCCACCCACCACCTCGCTCAAACATTCACCCACACAGCCACCACCTCGATCATTCATTCACTCAGCCAACCAAACTCCCGCTCATTCATTCACACACTCACCCACCCCCTTGCTCATTCATTCACCCAAACACTTGCTCATTCACCACACACCCACTCACCTCTCGCTTTTTCAGCTACCAACCCATGGCTAATTTATTCACCCAGCCACCCCCTCGCTCATTCATTCACTCACCCACCCAACCCCTCGCACCATCATTCACACACCCAGCCAACCAATCTCTCGCTCATTCATTCACACACTCACCCAGCCCCTTGCTCATTCATTCACCCAAACACTTGCTCATTCACCACACACCCACTCACCCCTCGCTCATTCACCTACCAACCCATGGCTTATTCATTCACCCACCCACCCCATCGCTCATTCATTCAGCCAGCCACCCACCCTCTCGCTCATTCATTCACCCACTCACCCACCACCTCGCTCATTCATTCACCCACCCACCCCCTCGCGCATCCATTCACCCACCCACCAACCCCTCGCTCATTCATTCAGCCACCCACCCAACCGCCACGCTCATTCTCACACACACCCACCCACCACCCTCGGTCATTCTTTCACCCACCCACACACTAACCCCCTCGGTCATTCATTCATTCATCCACCCACCCCCTCGCTCATTCATTCACCCACCCAACCAACCTCTCGCTCATTCATTCACACAAACACTTGCTCATTCACCCACACACCCACACACGCCCTCGCTCATTCAACTACCCCACCCAGCCCCTCGTTACTTCATTCACCCACCAACCCACTTCCTCGCTCAGTCTTTCACCCAACCACCCAACCCCTTGCTCATCATTCACCCACCCATCCCCTCGCTCATTCATTCAGCCACCCACCACCTCGCTGATTCATTCACTCACCCACCCCCCTCGCTCATTCATTCACCCACACACACCCTCACTCATTCATTCACCCACCCAACCCGTCGCTCATTCATTCACCCACTCACCCACCCAACCCCTCGCTCATTCATTCACCCACCCAAACCAACCTCCCAATCATTCATTCACCCACTCACCCACGCCCTCGCTCATTCATTCAACCAACCACTTGCTCATTCATCCACACACCCACTCACCCCTCGCTCATTCACCAACCCAACTGCTATCTCAGTAGTTCATTCACCCACACACCCATCCACTTCCTCAGTCATTCATTCACCCACCCGCCCACCCACCCCCTCTCTCATTCATTCACCCACGCACCCACCCCGTGTCTCCATCGTTCACCCACCCACCCACTCTTTGGCTCATTCATTCTCCCATCCACCCACCCCGTTGCTCATTCATTCACCCACCCCCCCACCCCCTTGCTCATTCACTCACCCTATCTCCCAACTGCTTGCTCATTCATTCACCCACCCACACACCCACCCAACCCCTGGCTCATTCATTCATTAACCCAACCAACCTCTCGCTCATTCATTCACCCATCCACTCACCCACTTCCTCACTCATTCATTCACCCACCCCCTCTCTCATTCATTCACCCACCCGTCCCCGGCTCATTCATTCACCCACCGACCCACCCCCTCACTCATTCATTCACCCACCCACCACCTTGCTCATTCATTCACCCACCCACCCACCCCCTCGCTCATTCATTCACCCACCCAACCACCCCCTCGCTCATTCATTCACCCACCCACCCACCCCCTTGCTCATTCACTCACCTTATCTCCCAACTGCTTGCTCATTCATTCACCCACCCACACACCCACCCAACCCCTGGCTCATTCATTCATTAACCCAACCAACCTCTCGCTCATTCATTCACCCATCCACTCACCCACTTCCTCATTCATTCATTCACCCACCCCCTCTCTCATTCATTCACCCACCCATCCCCGGCTCATTCATTCACCCACCGACCCACCCCCTCACTCATTCATTCACACATCCACCACCTTGCTCATTCATTCACCCAACCACCCACCCCCTCGCTCATTCATTCACCCACCCACCCACCCCCTCGCTCATTCATTAACCCACCCACCCACCCCCTCGCTCATTCATTCACCCACCCACCCACCCCCCCTCGCTCATTCATTCACCCACCCACACACCCCCTCGCTCATTCATTCACCCACCCACCCACCCCCCCGCTCATTCATTCACCCACCCACCCACCTCCTCGCTCATTCATTCAACCACCCACCCGCCCCCCTCGCTCATTCATTCACCCACCCCACCGACCCCCTCGCTCATTCATTCACCCACCCACCCACGCCCTCGCTCATTCATTCACCCACCCAACCCACCTCTCGCTCATTCATTCACCCACTCACCCACCCCCTCGCTCATTCATTCAACCAACCACTTGCTCATTCATCCACACACCCACCCACCCCCTCGCTCATTCATTCACCCACCCACCCACCCCCTCGCTCATTCATTCACCCACCCACCCACCCCCTCGCTCATTCATTCACCCACACACCCACCCCCTCGCTCATTCATTCACCCACCCACCCACCTCCTCGCTCATTCATTCAACCACCCACCCGCCCCCTCGCTCATTCATTCACCCACCCACCGACCCCCTCGCTCATTCATTCACCCACCCACCCACGCCCTCGCTCATTCATTCACCCACCCAACCAACCTCTCGCTCATTCATTCACCCACTCACCCACCCCCTCGCTCATTCATTCAACCAACCACTTGCTCATTCATCCACACACCCACTCACCCCTCGCTCATTCACCCACTCACCCACTACCACAGTAGTTCATTCACCCACACACCCACCCACTTCCTCGGTCATTCATTCACCCACCCGCCCACCCACCCCCTCTCTCATTCATTCACCCACCCGCCCACTCCGTGGCTCATTCATTCACCCACCCACCCACTCTGTGGCTCATTCATTCACCCACCCACCCACTCTGTGGCTCATTCATTCACCCACCCACCCAACCCCTTGCTCATTCATTCTCCCACCCCCCCACCCAACCCCTTGCTCATTCACTCAACCAATCTCCCACCCCCTTGCTCATTCATTCACCCACCCACACACCCACCCAACCACTTGCTCATTCATTCATTAACCCAAACACCCTCTTGCTCATTCATTCACCCACCCACTCACCAACCCCCTCGCTCATTCATTCAACAACCCACCCCTTCACTCATTCATTCACCCACCCACGACCTCGCTCATTTATTCACCCACCGACCCACCCCATTGCTCATTCATTCTCCCACCCAACCAACCACTCGCTCATTCATTCACCCACTCACAGACCCCGTCGCTCATTCATTCACCCGATGACTTGCTCATTGACCCACACACCCAGTCACCCTTCGCTCATTCATTCACCCACCCCCCTCGCTCATTCATTCACCCAGCCAACCAACCCCTCGCTCATTCATTCACCCACCCAACCACCCCCTCGCTCATTCATTCACCCACCCACACACCCACCCAACCCCTGGCTCATTCATTCATTAACCCAACCAACCTCTCGCTCATTCATTCACCCATCCACTCACCCACTTCCTCACTCATTCATTCACCCACCCCCTCTCTCATTCATTCACCCACCCGTCCCCGGCTCATTCATTCACCCACCGACCCACCCCCTCACTCATTCATTCACACATCCACCACTTTGCTCATTCATTCACCCAACCACCCACCCCCTCGCTCATTCATTCACCCACCCACCCCCTCGCTCATTCATTCACCCACCCACCCACCCCCTCGCTCATTCATTCACCCACCCACCCACCCCCTCGCTCATTCATTCACCCACCCACCCACCCCCCCGCTCATTCTTTCACCCACCCACCCACCTCCTCGCTCATTCATTCAACCACCCACCCGCCCCCTCGCTCATTCATTCACCCACCCACCGACCCCCTCGCTCATTCATTCACCCACCCACCCACGCCCTCGCTCATTCATTCACCCACCCACCGACCCCCTCGCTCATTCATTCACCCACCCACCCACGCCCTCGCTCATTCATTCACCCACCCAACCCACCTCTCGCTCATTCATTCACCCACTCACCCACCCCCTCGCTCATTCATTCAACCAACCACTTGCTCATTCATCCACACACCCACTCACCCCTCGCTCATTCACCCACTCACCCACTACCACAGTAGTTCATTCACCCACACACCCACCCACTTCCTCGGTCATTCATTCACCCACCCGCCCACCCACCCCCTCTCTCATTCATTCACCCACCCGCCCACTCCGTGGCTCATTCATTCACCCACCCACCCACTCTGTGGCTCATTCATTCACCCACCCACCCACTCTGTGGCTCATTCATTCACCCACCCACCCAACCCCTTGCTCATTCATTCTCCCACCCCCGCCACCCAACCCCTTGCTCATTCACTCAACCAATCTCCCAATCCCCTTGCTCATTCATTCACCCACCCACACACCCACCCAACCACTTGCTCATTCATTCATTAACCCAAACACCCTCTTGCTCATTCATTCACCCACCCACTCACCAACCCCCTCGCTCATTCATTCAACAACCCACCCCTTCACTCATTCATTCACCCACCAACGACCTCGCTCATTTATTCCCCCACCGACCCACCCCATTGCTCATTCATTCTCCCACCCAACCAACCACTCGCTCATTCATTCACCCACTCACAGACCCCGTCGCTCATTCATTCACCCGATGACTTGCTCATTGACCCACACACCCAGTCACCCTTCGCTCATTCATTCACCCACCCCCCTCGCTCATTCATTCACCCAGCCAACCAACCCCTCGCTCATTCATTCACCCACCCAACCACCCCCTCGCTCATTCATTCACCCACCCACACACCCACCCAACCCCTGGCTCATTCATTCATTAACCCAACCAACCTCTCGCTCATTCATTCACCCATCCACTCACCCACTTCCTCACTCATTCATTCACCCACCCCCTCTCTCATTCATTCACCAACCCGTCCCCGGCTCATTCATTCACCCACCGACCCACCCCCTCACTCATTCATTCACACATCCACCACCTTGCTCATTCATTCACCCAACCACCCACCCCCTCGCTCATTCATTCACCCACCCACCCCCTCGCTCATTCATTCACCCACCCACCCACCCCCTCGCTCATTCATTCACCCACCCACCCACCCCCTCGCTCATTCATTCACCCACCCACCCACCCCCCCGCTCATTCTTTCACCCACCCACCCACCTCCTCGCTCATTCATTCAACCACCCACCCGCCCCCTCGCTCATTCATTCACCCACCCACCGACCCCCTCGCTCATTCATTCACCCACCCACCCACGCCCTCGCTCATTCATTCACCCACCCAACCCACCTCTCGCTCATTCATTCACCCACTCACCCACCCCCTCGCTCATTCATTCAACCAACCACTTGCTCATTCATCCACACACCCACCCACCCCCTCGCTCATTCATTCACCCACCCACCCACCCCCCTCGCTCATTCATTCACCCACCCACCCACCCCCTCGCTCATTCATTCACCCACACACCCACCCCCTCGCTCATTCATTCACCCACCCACCCACCTCCTCGCTCATTCATTCAACCACCCACCCGCCCCCTCGCTCATTCATTCACCCACCCACCGACCCCCTCGCTCATTCATTCACCCACCCACCCATGCCCTCGCTCATTCATTCACCCACCCAACCAACCTCTCGCTCATTCATTCACCCACTCACCCACCCCCTCGCTCATTCATTCAACCAACCACTTGCTCATTCATCCACACACCCACTCACCCCTCGCTCATTCACCCACTCACCCACTACCACAGTAGTTCATTCACCCACACACCCACCCACTTCCTCGGTCATTCATTCACCCACCCGCCCACCCCACCCCCTCTCTCATTCATTCACCCACCCGCCCACTCCGTGGCTCATTCATTCACCCACCCACCCACTCTGTGGCTCATTCATTCACCCACCCACCCACTCTGTGGCTCATTCATTCACCCACCCACCCAACCCCTTGCTCATTCATTCTCCCACCCCCCCCACCCAACCCCTTGCTCATTCACTCAACCAATCTCCCACCCCCTTGCTCATTCATTCACCCACCCACACACCCACCCAACCACTTGCTCATTCATTCATTAACCCAAACACCCTCTTGCTCATTCATTCACCCACCCACTCACCAACCCCCTCGCTCATTCATTCAACAACCCACCCCTTCACTCATTCATTCACCCACCCACGACCTCGCTCATTTATTCACCCACCGACCCACCCCATTGCTCATTCATTCTCCCACCCAACCAACCACTCGCTCATTCATTCACCCACTCACAGACCCCGTCGCTCATTCATTCACCCGATGACTTGCTCATTGACCCACACACCCAGTCACCCTTCGCTCATTCATTCACCCACCCCCCTCGCTCATTCATTCACCCAGCCAACCAACCCCTCGCTCATTCATTCACCCACCCAACCACCCCCTCGCTCATTCATTCACCCACCCACCCATTGCTCATTCATTCACCCGACATCCGACCCCTCGCTCATTCACACACACGCCCAATCAACTACTCGCTCATCCATTCACACGCCCACACACCCCCTCGCTCATTCATTCACACCGCCTACCCACCCCATCGCTCATTCATTCACCCACCCACCCAGCCCTTCGCTCATTCATTCTCCCACCCACCCAACCACTCGCTCATTCATTCACCCACCCACCCACCCCCTCGCTCATTCATTCACCCACCCACACACCCCCTCGCTCATTCATTCACCCACCCACCCACCCCCTCGCTCATTCATTCACCCACTGACCCACACCTCACTCCTTCATTCACCCACCCACAGCCTCACTCATTCATTCACGCTCCCAACCACCTAGCCGCTCGCTCATTCATTTACCCACCCACCCACCCCCCTCGCTCATTCATTCACCCACCCACCCAACCAATCGCTCATTCATTCACAATCCCACCCACTCACCCTCTCGCTCATTCATTCACCCACCCTCCCTCCGCCTCGCTCCTTATTTCACCCACCCTCCCAACCCCTCGCTCATTCATTCACCAACCCTCCCAACCCCTCGCTCATTCATTCACCTACCCTCCCACCCCCTCGCTCATTCATTCACCCACCCTCCCACGCCCACTCTCATTCATTCACCCACCCACCAACCCCTCGCTCATTCAATCACCCACCCAACCTTCCCCTCACTCATTCATTCACCCACCCAACCAACCTCTCGCTCATTGATTCACCCAGTCTCCCACCCCCTCGCTCATTCATTTTCCTACCCACCCACCCCTCGCTCATTCATTCACACATGCGCCCACCCACCCCCTCGCTCTTTCATTCTCCCACCCACCCCCATCGCTCATTCATTCACCCACCCACCCACTCATTCACTCATTCATTCACCCATCCACCCACTCACCCCCTCACTCATTCTTTCACCCCCCCTCCTACCTACGCTCTCGCTCATTCATACACCCTCCCACCCACCCCCTCGCTCATTCATTCACCAACCCACCCAGCCCTCACACAATCATTCACCCATCCAACCAACCTCTCGCTCATTCATTCACCCAAACACTTGCTCATTCACCCACACACTCACTCACCCCCATGCTCGTTCACCAGCTAACCCCTGGCTCATTCATTCACACACCCACCCAACAAACCCCTGGCTCATTCATTCACCCACTCACACACCCCTTCGCTCATTCATTCACACACGCACCCACCCACCCCCTCGCTCTTTCATTCTCCCACCCGACCCCCTCGCTCATTCATTCACCCACACACCCACGCAGTTGCTCATTCATTCACCCACCCAAACAACCTCTCGAACATTTATTCACCCACTCACCCACCCCCTCACTCATTCATTCAACCAACAACGTGCTTTTTCATCCACACACCCACTCAACCCTCGTTCAATCACCCACCCACCCACTACCACAGTATTTCATACACCCACACACCCACTCACCCCTCGCTCATTCACCCACCCACCCACAAACTCGGTCATTCATTCAACCAACCACCCTACCGTTTGCTCATTCACTCTCCCAACCACCCACCCACCCCCTTGATAATTCACTCACCCAACCTCCCACCCCCTTGCACATTCATTCACCCACCCACACACCCACCCATCTCCTTGCTCATTCATTCATTAACCCAACCACCCTCTTGCTCATTCATTCACCCACACACTCACCAACCCCGTCGCTCATTCATTCACCAACCCACGCATACCCTCGCTCATTCAATCACCTGCCCACCCACCCCCTCGCTCATTCATTCATCCGCCCACCCACCCCCTCGCTCATTCATTCACCCGAACTCCGACCCCTCTCTCATTCACGCACCCGCCCAACCAACCACTCTCTCATCCATTCACCCGCCCACCCACCCCCTCGCTTATTCATTCACCCGCCCACCCAACCCCTCGCTCATTCATTCACCCGCCCACCCACCCCCTCGCTCATTCATTCACCCACCCACACACCCCCTCGCTCATTCATTCAAACACCCACCCACCCCCTCGCTCATTCATTCACCCACCCACCCCCTCGCTCATTCATTCACCCGACATCCGACCCCTCACTCATTCACGCACCCGCCCAACCATCCCCTCGCTCATTCATTCACCCGCCCACCCACCCCCTCGCTCATTCATTCACCCGCCCACCCACCCCCTCGCTCATTCATTCACCCGCCCACCCACCCCCTCGCTCATTCATTCACCCACTGACCCACACCTCACTCCTTCATTCACCCACCCACAGCCTCACTCATTCATTCACGCTCCCAACCACCTACCCGCTCGCTCATTCATTTACCCACCCACCCACCCCCTCGCTCATTCATTCACCCACCCACCCAACCAATCGATCATTCATTCACAATCCCACCCACTCACTCTCTCGTTCATTCATTCACCCACCCTCCCTCCGCCTCACTCCTTATTTCTCCCACCCTCCCAACCCCTCTCTCATTCATTCACCAACCCTCCCAACCCCTCGCTCATTAATTCACCTACCCTCTCACCCCCTCGCTCATTCATTCACTCACCCTCCCACGCCCTCGCTCATTCATTCACCCACCCACCAACCCCTCGCTCATTCAATCACCCACCCAACCTTCCCCTCAATCATTCATTCACCCACCCACCCAACCTCTCGCTCATTGATTCACCCAGTCACCCACCCCCTCGCTCATTCATTTTCCTACTCACCCACCCCATCGCTCATTCATTCACACATGCGCCCATCCACCCCCTCGCTCTTTCATTCTCCCACCGACCCCCTCGCTCATTCATTCACCCACACACCCACGCAGTTGCTCATTCATTCACCCACCCAACCAACCTCTCGAACATTTATTCACCCACTCACCCACCCCCTCGCTCATTCATTCAACCAACCACTTGCTCATTCATCCACACACCCACTCAACCCTCGTTCATTCACCCACCCACCCACTACCACAGTATTTCATACACCCACACACCCACTCACCCCTCGCTCATTCACCCATCCACCCACTACCTCGGTCATTCATTCAACCAACCACCCAACCGTTTGCTCATTCACTCTCCCAAACACCCACCCACCCCCTTGCTAATTCACTCACCCAACCTCCCACCCCCTTGCACATTCATTCACCTACCCACACACCCACCCATCTCCTTGCTCATTCATTCATTAACCCAACCACCCTCTTGCTCATTCATTCACCCACACACTCACCAACACCCTCGCTCATTCATTCATCAACCCACCCCTTCACTCATTCATTCACCCACCCTCGCCCTCGCTCATTCACCCACTCACCCACTCATCCCCTCGCTCATTCATTCACCCACCCACGCACACCCTCGATCATTCAATCACACGCCCACCCACCCCCTCACTCATTCATTCATCCGCCCACGCACCAACTCGCTCATTCATTCACCCGAACTCCGACCCCTCGCTCATTCACGCACCCGCCCAACCAACCACTCGCTCATTCATTCACCCGAACTCCGACCCCTCGCTCATTCACGCACCCGCCCAACCAACCACTCTCTCATCCATTCACCCGCCCACCCACCCCCTCGCTTATTCATTCACCCGCCCACCCAACACCTCGCTCATTCATTCACCCGCCCACCCACCCCCTCGCTCATTCATTCACCCACCCACACACCCCCTCGCTCATTCATTCAAACACCCACCCACCCCCTCGCTCATTCATTCACCCACCCACCCCCTCGCTCATTCATTCACCCGACATCCGACCCCTCACTCATTCACGCACCCGCCCAACCATCCCCTCGCTCATTCATTCACCCGCCCACCCACCCCCTCGCTCATTCATTCACCCGCCCACCCACCCCCTTGCTCATTCATTCACCCACCCACCCACCCCCTCGCTCATTCATTCACCCACTGACCCACACCTCAATCCTTCATTCACCCACCCACAGCCTCACTCATTCATTCACGCTCCCAACCACCTACCCGCTCGCTCATTCATTTACCCACCCACCCACCCCCTCGCTCATTCATTCACCCACCCACCCAACCAATCGCTCATTCATTCACCATCCCAGCCACTCACTCTCTCGCTCATTCATTCACCCACCCTCCCTCCGCCTCGCTCCTTATTTCACCCACCCTCCCAACCCCTCTCTCATTCATTCACCAACCCTCCCAACCCCTCGCTCATTAATTCACCTACCCTCCCACCCCCTCGCTCATTCATTCACTCACCCTCCCACGCCCTCGCTCATTCATTCACCCACCCACCAACCCCTCGCTCATTCAATCACCCACCCAACCTTCCCCTCAATCATTCATTCACCCACCCACCCAACCTCTCGCTCATTGATTCACCCAGTCACCCACCCCCTCGCTCATTCATTTTCCTACTCACCCACCCCATCGCTCATTCATTCACACATGCGCCCATCCACCCCCTCGCTCTTTCATTCTCCCACCGACTCCCTCGCTCATTCATTCACCCACACACCCACGCAGTTGCTCATTCATTCACCCACCCAACCAACCTCTCGAACATTTATTCACCCACTCACCCACCCCCTCGCTCATTCATTCAACCAACCACTTGCTCATTCATCCACACACCCACTCAACCCTCGTTCATTCACCCACCCACCCACTACCACAGTATTTCATACACCCGCACACCCACTCACCCCTCGCTCATTCACCCATCCACCCACTACCCTCGTTCATTCATTCAACCAACCACCCAACCGTTTGCTCATTCACTCTCCCAAACACCCACCCACCCCCTTGCTAATTCACTCACCCAACCTCCCACCCCCTTGCACATTCATTCACCCACCCACACACCCACCCATCTCCTTGCTCATTCATTCATTAACCCAACCACCCTCTTGCTCATTCATTCACCCACACACTCACCAACACCCTCGCTCATTCATTCATCAACCCACCCCTTCACTCATTCATTCACCCACCCTCGCCCTCGCTCATTCACCCACTCACCCACTCATCCCCTCGCTCATTCATTCACCCACCCACGCACACCCTCGCTCATTCAATCACACGCCCACCCATCCCCTCGCTCATTCATTCATCCGCCCCACGCACAAACTCGCTCATTCATTCACCCGAACTCCGACCCCTCGCTCATTCACGCACCCGCACAACCAACCACTCGCTCATTCATTCACCCGAACTCCGACCCCTCGCTCATTCACGCACCCGCCCAACCAACCACTCGCTCATTCATTCACCCGCCCACCCACCCCCTCGCTCATTCATTCACCCGCCCACCCACCCCCTCGCTCATTCATTCATCTGCCCACCCACCCCCTCGCTCATTCATTCACCAACCGACCCACCCTTCGCTCATTCATTCACCCACCCACCTGATCACCCCCTCGCTCATTCATTCACCCACCCACCCACCAACTCCATGCTCAGTCATTCACCCACCCAGCCGCCCATCCCCTCACTCATTCATTCACCCACCCACCCACCCCATCGCTCATGCATTCACCCACCCACCCAGCCCATCGCTCATTCAATCACCCACCCACCCACCCCATCGTTCATTCATTCACCTACCAACCCCCTCGCTCATTCATTCACCCACCCACCCAACCACTCGCTCATTCATTCACACACCCACCCTCCCCCTCGCTTATTCATTCACCCACCCTCCCAACTCCTCGCTCATTCATTCACCCACCCTCCCAACCCCTCACTCATTCATTCACCCCACCCTCCCAACCACTCGCTCATTCATTCACCCACCCTCCCTCCCACCCCCTCGCTCATTCATTCACCCACCCTCCCACGCCCTCGCTCATTCATTCACCAACCCAGCAACCCCTCGCTCATTCATTCACCGACCCAACCAACATCTCGCTCATTGATTGACCCACTCACCCACCCCCCTCGCTCATTCATTTTCCTACCCACCCACCCCCTCGCTCACTCATTCACACACATGCCCACCCACCGCCTCGCTCTTTCATTCTCCCACCCCATCGCTCATTCATTCACCCACCCAGCCACTCACCCCCTCACTCATTCTTTCACCCCCCCTCCTACCCACCCTCATGCTCATTCATTCACCCACACACTCACCAACCCCCTCGCTCATTCATTCATCAACACACTCATTCACTCATTCATTCACCCACCCATTCCCTCGCTCATTCACCTACACACCCACTCACCCCTCGCTCATTCATTCATCTGCCCACCCACCCCCTCGCTCATTCATTCACCCGACCTTTGACCCCACGCTTATTCACGCAGCCGCCCAACTATGCCCTCGCTCATTCATTCACCCACCCACCCCCTCACTCATTCATTCACGCTCCCAACCATCCACCCGCTCGCTCATTCATTCACCCACCCACCCGACCACCCCCCTCGCTCATTCATTCACCCACCCACCCACCAACTCCATGCTCAGTCATTCACCCACCCAGCCGCCCAACCCCTCACTCATTCATTCACCCACCCACCCACCCACCCCATCACTCATTCATTTACCCACCCACCCAGCCCATCGCTCATTCATTCACCCACCCACCCCTTCATTCATTCACCTACCCACCCCCTCACTCTTTCATTCTCCCACCCACCCCATCGCTCATTCATTCACCCACTCACCCACTCACTCACTCATTCATTCACCCACCCACCCACTCACCACCTCGCTCATTCTTTCACCCACACTCCTACCCACCCTCTCGCTCATTCATTCACCCTCCCACTCACACTCTCGCTCATTCATTCACCCACGCACACAGCCGCTCGCACTATCATTCACCCATCCAACCAACCTCTTGCTCATTCATTCGACCAAACACTTGCTCATTCACCCACACACTCAAACACCCCCTTTCTCGTTCACCAGCCAACCCCTGGCTCATTCATTCACCCACTCACCCACCCCTTCGCTCATTCATTCACCCACCCACCCACCCCCTCGCTCATACATTACCCACCTTACTCACTCATTAATTCACCCACCCACCCACCCTTCGCTCATTCATTCACCCACCCACCCACCCCCTCGCTTATTCATTCACCCGCCCACCCAACCCCTCGCTCATTCATTCACCCGCCCACCCAACCCCTCGCTCATTCATTCACCCGCCCACCCACCCCCTCTCTCATTCATTCACCCACCCACCCACCCCCTCGCTCATTCATTCAAACACCCACCCACCCCCTCGCTCATTCATACACCCACCCACCCCCTCGCTCATTCATTCACCCGACATCCGACCCCTCACTCATTCACGCACCCGCCCAACCATCCCCTCGCTCATTCATTCACCCGCCCACCCACCCCCTCGCTCATTCATTCACCCGCCCACCCACCCCCTCGCTCATTCATTCACCCGCCCACCCACCCCCTCGCTCATTCATTCACCCACCCACCCACCCCCTCGCTCATTCATTCACCCACCCACCCACCCCCTCGCTCATTCATTCACCCACTGACCCACACCTCACTCCTTCATTCACCCACCCACAGCCTCACTCATTCATTCACGCTCCCAACCACCTAGCCGCTCGCTCATTCATTTACCCACCCACCCACCCCCTCGTTCATTCATTCACCTACCCACCCAACCAATCGCTCATTCATTCACAATCCCACCCACTCACCCTCTCGCTCATTCATTCACCCACCCTCCCTCCGCCTCGCTCCTTATTTCACCCACCCTCCCAACCCCTCGCTCATTAATTCACCTACCCTCCCACCCCCTCGCTCATTAATTCACCCACCCTCCCACGCCCTCGCTCATTCATTCACCCACCCACCAACCCCTCGCTCATTCAATCACCCACCCAACCTTCCCCTCAATCATTCATTCACCCACCCACCCAACCTCTCGCTCATTGATTCACCCAGTCACCCACCCCCTCGCTCATTCATTTTCCTACTCACCCAACCCATCCTTCATTCATTCACACATGCGCCCATCCACCCCCTCGATCTTTCATTCTCCCACCGACCCCCTCGCTCATTCATTCACCCACACACCCACGCAGTTGCTCATTCATTCACCCACCCAACCAACCTCTCGAACATTTATTCACCCACTCACCCACCCCCTCGCTCATTCATTCATCTGCCCACCCACCCCCTCGCTCATTCATTCACCAACCGACCCACCCTTCGCTCATTCATTCACCCACCCACCTGATCACCCCCTTGCTCATTCATTCACCCACCCACCCACCAACTCCATGCTCAGTCATTCACCCACCCAGCCGCCCATCCCCTCACTCATTCATTCACCCACCCACCCACCCCATCGCTCATGCATTCACCCACCCACCCAGCCCATCGCTCATTCAATCACCCACCCACCCACCCCATCGTTCATTCATTCACCTACCAACCCCCTTGCCCATTCATTCACCCACCCACCCAACCACTCGCTCAATCATTCAAACACCCACCCACCCCCTCGCTCATTCATTCACCCACCCACCCCCTCGCTCATTCACCTGACATACGACCCCTCGCTCATTCACGCACCCGCCCAACAATCCCCTCGCTCATTCATTCAGCCGCCCACCCACACCCTCGCTCATTCATACACCCGCCCACCCAACCCCTCGCTCATACATTCACCCGCCGACGCACCCATTCGCTCATTCATTCACACGCCCACCCATCGCCTCGCTCATTCATTCACCCACCACTCACTCCTTCATTCACCCACCCACCCCCTCACTCATTCATTCACGCTCCCAACCACCCACCCGCTCACTCATTCATTTACCCACCCACCCACCCCCTTGCTCATTCATTCACCCACCCACCCAACCAATCGCTCATTCATTCACCCTCCCACCCACTCACCCTCTCGCTCATTCATTCACCCACCCTCCCTCCCCCTCGCTCCTTCATTCACCCACACTCCCAACCCTTCGCTCATTCATTCACCAACCTTCCCAACCCCTCGCTCATTCATTCACCTACCCTCCCACCCCCTCGCTCATTCATTCACCCACCCTCCCACGCCCACTCTCATTCATTCACCCACCCACCAACCCCTCGCTCATTCAATCACCCATCCAACCTTCCCCTCACTCATTCATTCACCCACCCAACCAACCTCTCGCTCATTGATTCACCCAGTCTCCCACCCCCTCGCTCATTCATTTTCCTACCCACTCACCCCTCACTCATTCATTCACACATGCGCCCACCCACCCCCTCGCTCTTTCATTCTCCCACCCACCCCATCGCTCATTCATTCACCCACCCACCCACTCATTCACTCATTCATTCACCCATCCACCCACTCACCCCCTCGCTCATTCTTTCACCCCCCTCCTACCTACGCTCTCGCTCATTCATACAACCTCCCACCCACCCCCTCGCTCATTCATTCACCAACCCACCCAGCCCTCACACAATCATTCACCCATCCAACCAACCTCTCGCTCATTCATTCACCCAAACACTTGCTCATTCACCCACACACTCACTCACCCCCATGCTCGTTCACCAGCTAACCCCTGGCTCATTCATTCACACACCCACCCAACAACTCCCTGGCTCATTCATTCACCCACTCACACACCCCTTCGCTCATTCATTCACACACGCACCCACCCACCCCCCTCGCTCTTTCATTCTCCCACCGACCCCCTCGCTCATTCATTCACCCACACACCCACGCAGTTGCTCATTCATTCACCCACCCAAACAACCTCTCGAACATTTATTCACCCACTCACCCACCCCCTCACTCATTCATTCAACCAACAACGTGCTTTTTCATCCACACACCCACTCAACCCTCGTTCAATCACCCACCCACCCACTACCACAGTATTTCATACACCCACACACCCACTCTCCCCTCGCTCATTCACCCACCCACCCACAAACTCGGTCATTCATTCAACCAACCACCCTACAGTTTGCTCATTCACTCTCCCAACCACCCACCCACCCCCTTGATAATTCACTCACCCAACCTCCCACCCCCTTGCACATTCATTCACCCACCCACACACCCACCCATCTCCTTGCTCATTCATTCATTAACCCAACCACCCTCTTGCTCATTCATTCACCCACACACTCACCAACCCCGTTGCTCATTCATTCACCAACCCACCCCTTCACTCATTCATTCACGCACCCGCGCTGGCTCATTCACCCACACACCCACTCATCACCTCGCTCATTCATTCACCAACCCACGCATACCCTCGCTCATTCAATCACCTGCCCACCCACCCCCTCGCTCATTCATTCAACCAACAACGTGCTTTTTCATCCACACACCCATTCAACCCTCGTTCAATCACCCACCCACCCACTACCACAGTATTTCATACACCCACACACCCACTCTCCCCTCGCTCATTCACCCACCCACCCACAATCTCGGTCATTCATTCAACCAACCACCCTACCGTTTGCTCATTCACTCTCCCAACCACCCACCCACCCCCTTGATAATTCACTCACCCAACCTCCCACCCCCTTGCACATTCATTCACCCACCCACACACTCACCCATCTCCTTGCTCATTCATTCATTAACCCAACCACCCTCTTGCTCATTCATTCACCCACACACTCACCAACCCCGTCGCTCATTCATTCACCAACCCACACCTTCACTCATTCATTCACGCACCCTCGCGCTCGCTCATTCACCCACACACCCACTCATCACCTCGCTCATTCATTCACCAACCCACGCATACCCTCGCTCATTCAATCACCTGCCCACCCACCCCCTCGCTCATTCATTCATCCGCCCACCCACCCCCTCGCTCATTCATTCACCCGAACTCCGACCCCTCTCTCATTCACGCACCCGCCCAACCAACCACTTGCTCATCCATTCACCCCGCACACCCACCCCCTCGCTTATTCATTCACCCGCCCACCCAACCCCTCGCTCATTCATTCACCCGCCCACCCAACCCCTCGCTCATTCATTCACCCGCCCACCCACCCCCTCTCTCATTCATTCACCCACCCACACACCCCCTCGCTCATTCATTCACTCACCCACCCACCCCCTCGCTCATTCATACACCCACCCACCCCCTCGCTCATTCATTCACCCGACATCCGACCCCTCACTCATTCACGCACCCGCCCAACCATCCCCTCGCTCATTCATTCACCCGCCCACCCACCCCCTCGCTCATTCATTCACCTGCCCACCCACCCCCTCGCTCATTCATTCACCCGCCCACCCACCCCCTCGCTCATTCATTCACCCACCCACCCACCCCCTCGCTCATTCATTCACCCACTGACCCACACCTCACTCCTTCATTCACCCACCCACAGCCTCACTCATTCATTCACGCTCCCAACCACCTAGCCGCTCGCTCATTCATTTACCCACCCACCCACCCCCTCGTTCATTCATTCACCTACCCACCCAACCAATCGCTCATTCATTCACAATCCCACCCACTCACCCTCTCGCTCATTCATTCACCCACCCTCCCTCCGCCTCACTCCTTATTTCACCCACCCTCCCAACCCCTCGCTCATTCATTCACCAACCCTCCCAACCCCTCGCTCATTAATTCACCTACCCTCCCACCCCCTCGCTCATTCATTCACCCACCCTCCCACGCCCTCGCTCATTCATTCACCCACCCACCAACCCCTCGCTCATTCAATCACCCACCTAACCTTCCCCTCAATCATTCATTCACCCACCCACCCAACCTCTCGCTCATTGATTCACCCAGTCACCCACCCCCTCGCTCATTCATTTTCCTACTCACCCAACCCATCATTCATTCATTCACACATGCGCCCATCCACCCCCCTCGACCTTTCATTCTCCCACCGACCCCCTCGCTCATTCATTCACCCACACACCCACGCAGTTGCTCATTCATTCACCCACCCAACCAACCTCTCGAACATTTATTCACCCACTCACCCACCCCCTCGCTCATTCATTCATCTGCCCACCCACCCCCTCGCTCATTCATTCACCAACCGACCCACCCTTCGCTCATTCATTCACCCACCCACCTGATCACCCCCTTGCTCATTCATTCACCCACCCACCCACCAACTCCATGCTCAGTCATTCACCCACCCAGCCGCCCATCCCCTCACTCATTCATTCACCCACCCACCCACCCCATCGCTCATGCATTCACCCACCCACCCAGCCCATCGCTCATTCAATCACCCACCCACCCACCCCATCGTTCATTCATTCACCTACCAACCCCCTTGCCCATTCATTCACCCACCCACCCAACCACTCGCTCAATCATTCAAACACCCACCCACCCCCCTCGCTCATTCATTCACCCACCCACCCCCTCGCTCATTCACCTGACATCCGACCCCTCGCTCATTCACGCACCCGCCCAACAATCCCCTCGCTCATTCATTCAGCCGCCCACCCACACCCTCGCTCATTCATACACCCGCCCACCCAACCCCTCGCTCATACATTCACCCGCCGACGCACCCATTCGCTCATTCATTCACACGCCCACCCATCGCCTCGCTCATTCATTCACCCACCACTCACTCCTTCATTCACCCACCCACCCCCTCACTCATTCATTCACGCTCCCAACCACCCACCCGCTCACTCATTCATTTACCCACCCACCCACCCCCTTGCTCATTCATTCACCCACCCACCCAACCAATCGCTCATTCATTCACCCACCCACCCACTCACCCTCTCGCTCATTCATTCACCCACCCTCCCTCCCCCTCGCTCCTTCATTCACCCACACTCCCAACCCCTCGCTCATTCATTCACCAACCTTCCCAACCCCTCGCTCATTCATTCACCTACCCTCCCACCCCCTCGCTCATTCATTCACCCACCCTCCCACGCCCACTCTCATTCATTCACCCACCCACCAACCCCTCGCTCATTCAATCACCCATCCAACCTTCCCCTCACTCATTCATTCACCCACCCAACCAACCTCTCGCTCATTGATTCACCCAGTCTCCCACCCCCTCGCTCATTCATTTTCCTACCCACCCACCCCTCGCTCATTCATTCACACATGCGCCCACCCACCCCCTCGCTCTTTCATTCTCCCACCCACCCCATCGCTCATTCATTCACCCACCCACCCACTCATTCACTCATTCATTCACCCATCCACCCACTCACCCCCTCGCTCATTCTTTCACCCCCCTCCTACCTACGCTCTCGCTCATTCATACACCCTCCCACCCACCCCCTCGCTCATTCATTCACCAACCCACCCAGCCCTCACACAATCATTCACCCATCCAACCAACCTCTCGCTCATTCATTCACCCAAACACTTGCTCATTCACCCACACACTCACTCACCCCCATGCTCGTTCACCAGCTAACCCCTGGCTCATTCATTCACACACCCACCCAACAACCCCCTGGCTCATTCATTCACCCACTCACACACCCCTTCGCTCATTCATTCACACACGCACCCACCCACCCCCTCGCTCTTTGATTCTCCCACCGACCCCCTCGCTCATTCATTCACCCACACACCCACGCAGTTGCTCATTCATTCACCCACCCAACCAACCTCTCGAACATTTATTCACCCACTCACCCACCCCCTCACTCATTCATTCAACCAACAACGTGCTTTTTCATCCACACACCCCACTCAACCCTCGTTCAATCACCCACCCACCCACTACCACAGTATTTCATACACCCACACACCCACTCTCCCCTCGCTCATTCACCCCACCCACCCACAATCTCGGTCATTCATTCAACCAACCACCCTACCGTTTGCTCATTCACTCTCCCAACCACCCACCCACCCCCCTTGATAATTCACTCACCCAACCTCCCACCCCCTTGCACATTCATTCACCCCACCCACACACCCACCCATCTCCTTGCTCATTCATTCATTGACCCAACCACCCTCTTGCTCATTCATTTCACCCACACACTCACCAACCCCGTCGCTCATTCATTCACCAACCCACACCTTCGCTCATTCATTCACCAACCCACGCATACCCTCGCTCATTCAATCACCTGCCCACCCACCCCCTCGCTCATTCATTCATCCGCCCACCCACCCCCTCGCTCATTCATTCACCCGAACTCCGACCCCTCTCTCATTCACGCACCCCGCCCAACCAACCACTCTCTCATCCATTCACCCGCCCACCCACCCCCTCGCTTATTCATTCACCCGCCCACCCAACCCCTCGCTCATTCATTCACCCGCCCACCCACCCCCTCGCTCATTCATTCACCCACCCACACACCACCTCGCTCATTCATTCAAACACCCACCCACCCCCTCGCTCATTCATACACCCACCCACCCCCTCGCTCATTCATTCACCCCGACATCCGACCCCTCACTCATTCACGCACCCGCCCCAACCATCCCCTCGCTCATTCATTCACCCGCCCACCCACCCCCTCGCTCATTCATTCACCCGCCCACCCACCCCCCTCGCTCATTCATTCACCCGCCCACCCACCCCCTCGCTCATTCATTCACCCACCCACCCACCCCCTCGCTCATTCATTCACCCACTGACCCACACCTCACTCCTTCATTCACCCACCCACAGCCTCACTCATTCATTCACGCTCCCAACCACCTACCCGCTCGCTCATTCATTTACCCACCCACCCACCCCCCTCGCTCATTCATTCACCCACCCACCCAACCAATCGCTCATTCATTCACAATCCCACCCACTCACTCTCTCGCTCATTCATTCACCCACCCTCCCTCCGCCTCGCTCCTTATTTCACCCACCCTCCCAACCCCTCTCTCATTCATTCACCAACCCTCCCAACCCCTCGCTCATTAATTCACCTACCCTCCCACCCCCTCGCTCATTCATTCACTCACCCTCCCACGCCCTCGCTCATTCATTCACCCACCCACCAACCTCTCGCTCATTCAATCACCCACCCAAACTTCCCCTCAATCATTCATTCACCCACCCACCCAACCTCTCGCTCATTGATTCATCCAGTCACCCACCCCCTCGCTCATTCATTTTCCTACTCACCCACCCCATCGCTCATTCATTCACACATGCGCCCATCCACCCCCTCGCTCTTTCATTCTCCCACCGACCCCCTCGCTCATTCATTCACCCACACACCCACGCAGTTGCTCATTCATTCACCCACCCAACCAACCTCTCGAACATTTATTCACCCACTCACCCACCCCCTCGCTCATTCATTCAACCAACCACTTGCTCATTCATCCACACACCCACTCAACCCTCGTTCATTCACCCACCCACCCACTACCACAGTATTTCATACACCCGCACACCCACTCACCCCTCACTCATTCACCCATCCACCCACTACCTCGGTCATTCATTCAACCAACCACCCAACCGTTTGCTCATTCACTCTCCCAAACACCCACCCACCCCCTTGCTAATTCACTCACCCAACCTCCCCACCCCCTTGCACATTCATTCACCCACCCACACACCCACCCATCTCCTTGCTCATTCATTCATTAACCCAACCACCCTCTTGCTCATTCATTCACCCACACACTCACCAACACCCTCGCTCATTCATTCATCAACCCACCCCTTCACTCATTCATTCACCCACCCTCGCTCTCGCTCATTCACCCACTCACCCACTCATCCCCTCGGTCATTCATTCACCCACCCACGCACACCCTCGCTCATTCAATCACACGCCCACCCACCCCCTCACTCATTCATTCATCCGCCCCACGCACCAACTTGCTCATTCATTCACCCGAACTCCGACCCCTCGCTCATTCAGGCACCCGCCCAACCAACCACTCGCTCATTCATTCACCCGAACTCCGACCCCTCGCTCATTCATGCACCCGCCCAACCAACCACTCGCTCATTCATTCACCCCGCCCACCCACCCCCTCGCTCATTCATTCACCCGCCCACCCACCCCCTCGCTCATTCATTCATCTGCCCACCCACCCCCCTCGCTCATTCATTCACCAACCGACCCACCCTTCGCTCATTCATTCACCCACCCCACCTGATCACCCCCCTCGCTCATTCATTCACCCACCCACCCACCAACTCCATGCTCAGTCATTCACCCACCCAGCCACCCATCCCCTCACTCATTCATTCACCCACCCACCCACCCCATCGCTCATGCATTCACCCACCCACCCAGCCCATCGCTCATTCAATCACCCACCCACCCACCCCATCGTTCATTCATTCACCTACCAACCCCCTCGCTCATTCATTCACCCACCCACCCAACCACTCGCTCATTCATTCACACACCCACCCTCCCCCTCGCTTATTCATTCACCCACCCTCCCAACTCCTCGCTCATTCATTCACCCACCCTCCCAACCCCTCACTCATTCATT
Organism: Isurus oxyrinchus; assembly: GCA_026770705.1. Lineage (NCBI taxonomy): Eukaryota > Metazoa > Chordata > Chondrichthyes > Lamniformes > Lamnidae > Isurus > Isurus oxyrinchus. The sequence goes on from JANJGN010003345.1 coordinate 26,428, forward strand.
CACCCCCACCCTCCCAACCGCTCGCTCATTCATTCACCCACCCTCCCTCCCACCCCCTCGCTCATTCATTCACCCACCCTCCCACGCCCTCGCTCATTCATTCACCAACCCAGCAACCCCTCGCTCATTCATTCACCGACCCAACCAACATCTCGCTCATTGATTGACCCACTCACCCACCCCCTCGCTCATTCATTTTCCTACCCACCCACCCCCTCGCTCACTCATTCACACACGTGCCCACCCACCCCCTCGCTCTTTCATTCACCCACCCCATCGCTCATTCATTCACCCACCCAGCCACTCACCCCCTCACTCATTCTTTCACCCCCCCCTCCTACCCACCCTCGTGCTCATTCATTCACCCACACACTCACCAACCCCCTCGCTCATTCATTCATCAACACACACCTTCACTCATTCATTCACCCACCCATTCCCTCGCTCATTCACCTACACACCCACTCACCCCTCGCTCATTCATTTACCCACCCACCCCCTCGCTCATTCACCTGACATCCGACCCCTCGCTCATTCACGCACCCGCCCAACAATCCCCTCGCTCATTCATTCAGCCTCCCACCCACACCCTCGCTCATTCATACACCCGCCCACCCAACCCCTTGCTCATTCATTCACCTGCCGACGCACCCATTCGCTCATTCATTCACACGCCCACCCATCGCCTCGCTCATTCATTCACCCACCACTCACTCCTTCATTCACCCACCCACCCCCTCACTCATTCATTCACGCTCCCAACCACCCACCCGCTCGCTCATTCATTTACCCACCCTCCCTCCCCCTCGCTCCTTCATTCACCCACACTCCCAACCCCTCGCTCATTCATTCACCAACCTTCCCAACCCCTCGCTCATTCATTCACCTACCCTCCCACCCCCTCGCTCATTCATTCACCCACCCTCCCACGCCCACTCTCATTCATTCACCCACCCACCAACCCCTCGCTCATTCAATCACCCACCCAACCTTCCCCTCACTCATTCATTCACCCACCCAACCAACCTCTCGCTCATTGATTCACCCAGTCTCCCACCCCCTCGCTCATTCATTTTCCTACCCACCCACCCCTCGCTCATTCATTCACACATGCGCCCACCCACCCCCTCGCTCTTTCATTCTCCCACCCACCCCATCGCTCATTCATTCACCCACCCACCCACTCATTCACTCATTCATTCACCCATCCACCCACTCACCCCCTCACTCATTCTTTCACCCCCCCTCCTACCTACGCTCTCGCTCATTCATACACCCTCCCACCCACCCCCTCGCTCATTCATTCACCAACCCACCCAGCCCTCACACAATCATTCACCCATCCAACCAACCTCTCGCTCATTCATTCACCCAAACACTTGCTCATTCACCCACACACTCACTCACCCCCATGCTCGTTCACCAGCTAACCCCTGGCTCATTCATTCACACACCTACCCAACAAACCCCTGGCTCATTCATTCACCCACTCACACACCCCTTCGCTCATTCATTCACACACGCACCCACCCACCCCCTCGCTCTTTCATTCTCCCACCGACCCCCTCGCTCATTCATTCACCCACACACCCACGCAGTTGCTCATTCATTCACCCACCCAACCAACCTCTCGAACATTTATTCACCCACTCACCCACCCCCTCACTCATTCATTCAACCAACAACGTGCTTTTTCATCCACACACCCACTCAACCCTCGTTCAATCACCCACCCACCCACTACCACAGTATTTCATACACCCACACACCCACTCACCCCTCGCTCATTCACCCACCCACCCACAAACTCGGTCATTCATTCAACCAACCACCCTACCGTTTGCTCATTCACTCTCCCAACCACCCACCCACCCCCTTGATAATTCACTCACCCAACCTCCCACCCCCTTGCACATTCATTCACCCACCCACACACCCACCCATCTCCTTGCTCATTCATTCATTAACCCAACCACCCTCTTGCTCATTCATTCACCCACACACTCACCAACCCCGTCGCTCATTCATTCACCAACCCACACCTTCACTCATTCATTCACGCACCCTCGCGCTCGCTCATTCACCCACACACCCACTCATCACCTCGCTCATTCATTCACCAACCCACGCATACCCTCGCTCATTCAATCACCTGCCCACCCACCCCCTCGCTCATTCATTCATCCGCCCACCCACCCCCTCGCTCATTCATTCACCCGAACTCCGACCCCTCTCTCATTCAGGCACCCGCCCAACCAACCACTCTCTCATCCATTCACCCGCCCACCCACCCCCTCGCTTATTCATTCACCCGCCCACCCAACCCCTCGCTCATTCATTCACCCGCCCACCCACCCCCTCGCTCATTCATTCACCCACCCACACACCCCCTCGCTCATTCATTCAAACACCCACCCACCCCCTCGCTCATTCATTCACCCACCCACCCCCTCGCTCATTCATTCACCCGACATCCGACCCCTCACTCATTCACGCACCCGCCCAACCATCCCCTCGCTCATTCATTCACCCGCCCACCCACCCCCTCGCTCATTCATTCACCCGCCCACCCACCCCCCTCGCTCATTCATTCACCCGCCCACCCACCCCCCTCGCTCATTCATTCACCCACTGACCCACACCTCACTCCTTCATTCACCCACCCACAGCCTCACTCATTCATTCACGCTCCCAACCACCTACCCGCTCGCTCATTCATTTACCCACCCAGCCACCCCCCTCGCTCATTCATTCACCCACCCACCCAACCAATCGATCATTCATTCACAATCCCACCCACTCACTCTCTCGTTCATTCATTCACCCACCCTCCCTCCGCCTCACTCCTTATTTCACCCACCCTCCCAACCCCTCTCTCATTCATTCACCAACCCTCCCAACCCCTCGCTCATTAATTCACCTACCCTCTCACCCCCTCGCTCATTCATTCACTCACCCTCCCACGCCCTCGCTCATTCATTCACCCATCCACCAACCCCTCGCTCATTCAATCACCCACCCAACCTTCCCCTCAATCATTCATTCACCCACCCACCCAACCTCTCGCTCATTGATTCACCCAGTCACCCACCCCCTCGCTCATTCATTTTCCTACTCACCCACCCCATCGCTCATTCATTCACACATGCGCCCATCCACCCCCTCGCTCTTTCATTCTCCCACCGACCCCCTCGCTCATTCATTCACCCACACACCCACGCAGTTGCTCATTCATTCACCCACCCAACCAACCTCTCGAACATTTATTCACCCACTCACCCACCCCCTCGCTCATTCATTCAACCAACCACTTGCTCATTCATCCACACACCCACTCAACCCTCGTTCATTCACCCACCCACCCACTACCACCAGTATTTCATACACCCACACACCCACTCACCCCTCGCTCATTCACCCATCCACCCACTACCTCGGTCATTCATTCAACCAACCACCCAACCGTTTGCTCATTCACTCTCCCAAACACCCACCCACCCCCTTGCTAATTCACTCACCCAACCTCCCCACCCCCTTGCACATTCATTCACCCACCCACACACCCACCCATCTCCTTGCTCATTCATTCATTAACCCAACCACCCTCTTGCTCATTCATTCACCCACACACTCACCAACACCCTCGCTCATTCATTCATCAACCCACCCCTTCACTCATTCATTCACCCACCCTCGCCCTCGCTCATTCACCCACTCACCCACTCATCCCCTCGCTCATTCATTCACCCACCCACGCACACCCTCGATCATTCAATCACACGCCCACCCACCCCCTCGCTCATTCATTCATCCGCCCACGCACCAACTCGCTCATTCATTCACCCGAACTCCGACCCCTCGCTCATTCACGCACCCGCCCAACCAACCACTCGCTCATTCATTCACCCGAACTCCGACCCCTCGCTCATTCACGCACCCGCCCAACCAACCACTCTCTCATCCATTCACCCGCCCACCCCACCCCCTCGCTTATTCATTCACCCGCCCACCCAACCCCTCGCTCATTCATTCACCCGCCCACCCACCCCCTCGCTCATTCATTCACCCACCCACACACCCCCTCGCTCATTCATTCAAACACCCACCCACCCCCCTCGCTCATTCATTCACCCACCCACCCCCTCGCTCATTCATTCACCCGACATCCGACCCCTCACTCATTCACGCACCCGCCCAACCAACCACTCGCTCATTCATTCACCCGCCCACCCACCCCCTCGCTCATTCATTCACCCGCCCACCCACCCCCTCGCTCATTCATTCATCTGCCCACCCACCCCCTCGCTCATTCATTTTCCTACTCACCCACCCCATCGCTCATTCATTCACACATGCGCCCATCCACCCCCTCGCTCTTTCATTCTCCCACCGACCCCCTCGCTCATTCATTCACCCACACACCCACGCAGTTGCTCATTCATTCACCCACCCAACCAACCTCTCGAACATTTATTCACCCACTCACCCACCCCCCTCGCTCATTCATTCAACCAACCACTTGCTCATTCATCCACACACCCACTCAACCCTCGTTCATTCACCCACCCACCCACTACCACAGTATTTCATACACCCACACACCCACTCACCCCTCGCTCATTCACCCATCCACCCACTACCTCGGTCATTCATTCAACCAACCACCCAACCGTTTGCTCATTCACTCTCCCAAACACCCACCCACCCCCTTGCTAATTCACTCACCCAACCTCCCACCCCCTTGCACATTCATTCACCCACCCACACACCCACCCATCTCCTTGCTCATTCATTCATTAACCCAACCACCCTCTTGCTCATTCATTCACCCACACACTCACCAACACCCTCGCTCATTCATTCATCAACCCACCCCTTCACTCATTCATTCACCCACCCTCGCCCTCGCTCATTCACCCACTCACCCACTCATCCCCTCGCTCATTCATTCACCCACCCACGCACACCCTCGATCATTCAATCACACGCCCACCCACTACCTCGCTCATTCATTCATCCGCCCACGCACCAACTCGCTCATTCATTCACCCGAACTCCGACCCCTCGCTCATTCACGCACCCGCCCAACCAACCACTCGCTCATTCATTCACCCGAACTCCGACCCCTCGCTCATTCACGCACCCGCCCAACCAACCACTCTCTCATCCATTCACCCGCCCACCCACCCCCTCGCTTATTCATTCACCCGCCCACCCAACCCCTCGCTCATTCATTCACCCGCCCACCCACCCCCTCGCTCATTCATTCACCCACCCACACACCCCCTCGCTCATTCATTCAAACACCCACCCACCCCCTCGCTCATTCATTCACCCACCCACCCCCTCGCTCATTCATTCACCCGACATCCGACCCCTCACTCATTCACGCACCCGCCCAACCAACCACTCGCTCATTCATTCACCCGCCCACCCACCCCCTCGCTCATTCATTCACCCGCCCACCCACCCCCTCGCTCATTCATTCATCTGCCCACCCACCCCCTCGCTCATTCATTCACCAACCGACCCACCCTTCGCTCATTCATTCACCCACCCACCTGATCACCCCCTCGCTCATTCATTCACCCACCCACCCACCAACTCCATGCTCAGTCATTCACCCACCCAGCCGCCCATCCCCTCACTCATTCATTCACCCACCCACCCACCCCATCGCTCATGCATTCACCCACCCACCCAGCCCATCGCTCATTCAATCACCCACCCACCCACCCCATCGTTCATTCATTCACCTACCAACCCCCTCGCTCATTCATTCACCCACCCACCCAACCACTCGCTCATTCATTCACACACCCACCCTCCCCCTCGCTTATTCATTCACCCACCCTCCCAACTCCTCGCTCATTCATTCACCCACCCTCCCAACCCCTCACTCATTCATTCACCCCACCCTCCCAACCACTCGCTCATTCATTCACCCACCCTCCCTCCCACCCCCTCGCTCATTCATTCACCCACCCTCCCACGCCCTCGCTCATTCATTCACCAACCCAGCAACCCCTCGCTCATTCATTCACCGACCCAACCAACATCTCGCTCATTGATTGACCCACTCACCCACCCCCTCGCTCATTCATTTTCCTACCCACCCACCCCCTCGCTCACTCATTCACACACGTGCCCACCCACCGCCTCGCTCTTTCATTCTCCCACCCCATCGCTCATTCATTCACCCACCCAGCCACTCACCCCCTCACTCATTCTTTCACCCCCCCTCCTACCCACCCTCATGCTCATTCATTCACCCACACACTCACCAACCCCCTCGCTCATTCATTCATCAACACACTCATTCACTCATTCATTCACCCACCCATTCCCTCGCTCATTCACCTACACACCCACTCACCCCTCGCTCATTCATTCATCTGCCCACCCACCCCCTCGCTCATTCATTCACCCGACCTTTGACCCCACGCTTATTCACGCAGCCGCCCAACTATGCCCCCGCTCATTCATTCACCCACCCACCCCCTCACTCATTCATTCACGCTCCCAACCATCCACCCGCTCGCTCATTCATTCACCCACCCACCCGACCACCCCCTCGCTCATTCATTCACCCACCCACCCACCAACTCCATGCTCAGTCATTCACCCACCCAGCCGCCCAACCCCTCACTCATTCATTCACCCACCCACCCACCCACCCCATCACTCATTCATTTACCCACCCACCCAGCCCATCGCTCATTCATTCACCCACCCACCCCTTCATTCATTCACCTACCCACCCCCTCACTCTTTCATTCTCCCACCCACCCCATCGCTCATTCATTCACCCACTCACCCACTCACTCACTCATTCATTCACCCACCCACCCACTCACCACCTCGCTCATTCTTTCACCCACACTCCTACCCACCCTCTCGCTCATTCATTCACCCTCCCACTCACACCCTCGCTCATTCATTCACCCACGCACACAGCCGCTCGCACTATCATTCACCCATCCAACCAACCTCTTGCTCATTCATTCAACCAAACACTTGCTCATTCACCCACACACTCAAACACCCCCTTTCTCATTCACCAGCCAACCCCTGGCTCATTCATTCACCCACTCACCCACCCCTTCGCTCATTCATTCACCCACCCACCCACCCCCTCGCTCATACATTACCCACCTTACTCACTCATTAATTCACCCACCCACCCACCCTTCGCTCATTCATTCACCCACCCACCCACCCTCCTCATCATTCTTTCACCCACCCAAAAACCCAGCCCCCTTGCTCATTCAATCACCCAACGACCCACCCACCCTCTTGCTCATTCATTCAACCAACCACCCACTAACCCCCTCGATCATTCATTCATTCATCCCCGCACCCCCTCGCTCATTCATTCACCCACCCAGCCAACCTCTCGCCCATTCATTCAGACAAATACTTGCTCATTCACCCACTCACCCACTCACCCCCTCGCTCATTCACTTACCCACCCACTTCCTCGCTCATTCATTCACCCACCCACCCACTCGCTCAATCATTCACACAGCCACCCCCTCACTCATTCATTCACCCACCCACCCCCTCACTCATTCATTCACCCACCCACCCCCTCGCTCACTCATTCACCCACCCACCGAACCCGTCGATCATTCATTCACCCTCTCACCCACCCCCTTGCTCATTCATTCAGCCAACCACTTGCACATTCACCCACACAACCATTCACCCCTCGCTCATTCACCCACCCACCCACTACCTCGGTCATCGTTCAACCAACCACCCACAAAAATCCTCGCTCATTCATTCACCCACCCCCTCTCTCGTTCATTCAACCACCCACCCCCTGGCTCATTCACCCAACCTCCCACCCCCTTGCTCATTCATTCACCCACCCAACCACCACATTGCTCATTTAATCATTCACCCACCCACCCGCAGGCTCATTCATTCACCCAACAACCCACCCCCTTGCTCATTTATTCACCCAAACACCACCTTGCTCGTTCATTCACCCACCCACTCAAAAACCCATCGGTCATTCATTCACCCACCCACCCCTTCACTCATTCATTCAACCAAACACCCCCTCACTCATTCATTCACCCTCCCATCCATCGCTCATTCATTCACCCACCCACCCCCTGCCTCATTCATTCACCCACCAACCCACCCCCTTGCTCATTCATTCACCCAACCACTCCCTCACTCAGTCATTCACCCACCCACCCACCAACCCCTCACTCATTCATTCACCCACTCACCCGTTCATTCATTCTTTCACCCACCCACCTCCTTGCTCATTCATTCACCCACCCACCCCTTTGCGCAATCATTCACCCACCCACCCCTTCACTCATTCATTCACACACCCTCCCCTCGCTTATTCATTCACCCACCCACCCCCTCATTCATTCATTCACCCACCCAACCAAACTCTCCCTCATTCATTCACCCACTCACCCACCCTGTCGCTCAGTCATTCAACCAACCACTTGCTCATTCACCCACAGACCCACTCACCCCCTCGCTCATTTAGCCACCCACCCACCCCCTCACTCAATAATTCAAGCACCCACTTCCTCACTCATTCATTCACCCACCCACCCACTTCCTCGCTCATTCATTCACCCACCCACCCCCTCACTCATTCATTCACCCACCCACCCATCCTCTCTCTCATTCATTCACCCACCCACTTCCTCGCTCATTCATTCACCCATCCACCCACCCCCTCGCTCATTCATTCACCCACCCACACACCCCGTCGCTCATTCATTCACCCACCCACCCACCCCCTTGCTCATTCATTCACCCACCCACCCTCTTGTTCATTCATTCTCCCACCCACCCCCTCACTCATTCATTCAAACACCCACCCAGCCCCTCGCTCATTCATTCACCCACCCACCCAGCCCCTCGCTCATTCATTCACCCACCCACCCACCCCCTCACTCATTCATTCACCCACCCACCCCCTCGCTGATTCACCCACCCACCCTCTCGCTCATTCATTCACACACCCACCCACTCACCCCCTCGCTCATTCATTCACCCACCCACCCACTCACCCTCTCGCTCATTCATTCACCCACCCACCCACCCCGTCGCTCATTCATTCACCCACCCACCCACCCCGTCACTCATTCATTCACCCACCCACCCACCCCCTCGCTCATTCATTCACCCACCCACCCTCTCGTTCATTCATTCTCCAACCCACCCCCTCACTCATTCATTCAAACACCCACCCACCCCCTCGCTCATTCATTCACCCACCCTCCTTCCCCCTCTCTCATCCATTCACCCAGCCCCCCACCCCTCGCTCATTCATTCACCCACCCACCCACCCCCTCGCTCATTCATTCACCCACCCACCCACCCCTTCGCTCATTCATTCACCCACCCTCCCCCTCGCTGATTCACCCACCCACCCCCTCGCTCATTCATTCACACACCCACCCACTCACCCCCTCGCTCATTCATTCACCCACCCACCCACTCACCCTCTCGCTCATTCATTCACCCACCCACCCACCCCGTCGCTCATTCATTCACCCACCCACCCACCCCGTCGCTCATTCATTCACCCACCCACCCACCCCCTCGCTCATTCATTCACCCACCCACCCTCTCGTTCATTCATTCTCCAACCCACCCCCTCACTCATTCATTCAAACACCCACCCACCCCCTCGCTCATTCATTCACCCACCCTCCCATGCCCTCGCTCATTCATTCACCCTCCCACCAACCCCTCGCTCATTCATTCACCCACCCAACCTCCCCCTCACTCATTCATTTACCAACTCAACCAACCTCTCGCTCACTGATTCACCCACTCACCCACCTCCTCGCTCATTCATTTTCCTACCCACCCACCTCCTCACTCATTTATTCACACACGCGCCCACCCACACCCTCACTCTTTCATTCTCCCACCCATCCCATCACTCATTCATTCACCCACCCACCCACTCACCCCCTCGCTCATTCTTTCCCCACCCCTCCTACCCACCATCTCGCTCATTCATTCACCCACCCACCCACACCCTCGCTCATTCATTCACCCACCCACACAGCCCCTCGTACTATCATTCACCCATCCAACCAACCTCTTGGTCATTCATTCATCCAAACACTTGCTCATTCACCCACACACCCAAACACCCCCTTGCTCGTTCACCAGCCAACCCCTGGCTCATTCATTCACTCACCCACCCAACCACCCCCTCGCTCATTCATTCACCCACCCACCCACACCCTCGCTCATTCATTCACCCACCCAACCACCCCCTCGCTCATTCATTCATCCACCCACCTCACTCATTAATTCACCCACCCGCCCACCCTTCGCTCATTCATTCACCCACCCACCCACCCTCCTCTTAATTCTTTCACCCACCCAAACACGCACCCCCCTTTCTCATTCATTCACCCACCCACCCACCCATCCTCTCGCTCATTCATTCAACCAACCACCCACTAACCCCCTCGATCATTCATTCATTCATCCCCGCACCCCCTCGCTCATTCATTCACCCACCCAGCCAACCTCTCGCTCATTCATTCAGACAAATACTTGCTCATTCACCCACTCACCAACTCACCACCTCGCTCATTCACTTACCCACCCACTTCCTCGCTCATTCATTCACCCACACATGCACTCGCTCATTCATTCACACAGCCACCCCCTCACTCATTCGTTCACCCACCCACCCCCTCGCTCATTCATTCACCCACCCACACCCTCGCTCACTCATTCACCCACCCACCCCCTTGCTCATTCATTCACGCACTCACCAACCACCCCCTCGCTCATTCATTCACCCACCCACCCCTTCACTCACTCATTCAACCAACAACCCCCTCGCTCATTCATTCACCCTCCCACCCATCGCTCATTCATTCACCCACCCACCCCCTGCCTCATTCATTCACCCACCAACCCATCCCCTTGCTCATTCATTCACCCAACCACTCCGTCACTCATTCATGCACCCACCCACCCACCAACCCCTCACTCATTCATTCACCCACCCACCCGTTCAATCATTCTTTCACCCACCCACCCCCTTGCTCATTCATTCACCCAACCACACCCTCGCTCATTCATTCACCCACCCACCCCTTTGCGCAATCATTCACCCACCCACCCTTTCACTCATTCAATCACCCACCCACCCCCTTGCTCATTCATTCACCCACCCACCCCCTCGCTCATTCATTCACCCACCCATCCCCTCGCTCATTCATTCACCCACCGAACCAAACTCTCCCTCATTTATTCACCCACTCACCCACCTAGTCGCTCATTCATTCAACCAACCACTTGCTCATTCTCCCACAGACCCGCTCACCCCCTCGCTCATTTAGCCACCCACCCACCCCCTCACTCACTCATTCACCCACCCACTTCCTCACTAATTCATTCACCCACCCACCCACTTCCTCGCTCATTCATTCACCCACCCACCCCCTCGCTCATTCATTCACCCACCCACCCATCCCCTCTCTTATTCATTCACCCACCCACTTCTTCGCTCAATCATTCACCCATCCACCCACCCCCTCGCTCATTCATTCACCCGCCCACCCACCCCGTCACACATTCATTCACCCACCCACCCACCCCCTCGCTCATTCATTCACCCAACCACCCTCTCGTTCATTCATTCTCCCACCCACCCCCTCACTCATTCATTCAAACACCCACCCACCCCCTCGCTCATTCATTCACCCACCCACCCACTCCCTCGCTCATTCATTCACCCGCCCACCCACCCCCTCGCTCATTCATTCACCCGCCCACCCACCCCCTCGCTCATTCATTCACCCACCCTCCCCCTCGCTAAATCACCCACCCACCCCCTCGCTCATTCATTCACACACCCACCCACTCACCCCTTCGCTCATTCATTCACCCACCCACCCACTCACCCTCTCGCTCATTCACACACCCACCCACCCCGTCGCTCATTCATTCACCCACCCACCCACCCCCTTGCTCATTCATTCACCCACCCACCCTCTCGTTCATTCATTCTCCCACCCACCCCCTCACTCATACATTCAAACACCCACCCACCCCCTCTCTCATTCATTCACCCACCCTCCCAACCCCTCGCTCATTCACCCACATTCCCACCCACCCCCTCGCTCATTCATTCACCCACCCTCCCATGCCCTCGCTCATTTATTCACCCTCCCAGCAACCCCTCGCTCATTCATTCACCCACCCAACCTCCCCCTCACTCATTCATTCACCAACTCAACCAACCTCTCGCTCACTGATTCACCCACTCACCCACCTCATCGCTCATTCATTTTCCTACCCACCCACCCCCTCACTCATTCATTCACACACGCGCCCACCCACACCCTCACTCTTTCATTCTCCCACCCATCCCATCGCTCATTCATTCACCCACCCACCCACTCACTCACTCATTCAATCACCCACCCACCCACTCACCCCTTCGCTCATTCTTTCACCACCCCTCCTACCCACCCTCTCGCTCATTCATTCACCCACCCACATCGCACCTCGCACTATCATTCACCCATCCAACCAACCTCTTGCTCATTCATTCTCCCAAACACTTGCTCATTCACCCACACACCCAAACACCCCCTTGCTCGGTCACCACCCAACCTCTGGCTCATTCATTCACTCACCCACCCAACCACCCCCTGGCTCATTCATTCACCCACCCACCCACCCCCTCGCTCATTCATTCACCCACCCACCCACCCCCTCGCTCATTCATTCATCCACCCACCTCACTCATTAATTCACCCACCCACCCACCCTTCACTCATTCATTCACCCACCCAGCCAAACTCTCGCTCATTCATTCAGACAAATACTTGCTCATTCACCCACTCACCCACTCACCCCCTCGCTCATTCACTTACCCACCCACTTCCTCGCTCTTCATTCACCCACCCACCCCCTCGCTCATTCATTCACACAGCCACCCCCTCACTCATTCATTCACGCACCCACACCCTCGCTCACTCATTCACCCACCCACCCCTTCGCTCATTCATTCACCCACTCACCAACCAACCCCTCGCTCATTCATTCAGCCACCCACCGAACCCCTCGATCATTCATTCACCCACTCACCCACCCCCTTGCTCATTCATTCAGCCAACCACTTGCACATTCACCCACACACCCACTCAGTCCTCGCTCATTCACACACCCACCCACTACTTCGGTCATTCGTTCACCCAACCACCCACCCAAATCCTCGCTCATTCATTCACCCACCCCCTCTCTCATTCATTCAACCACCCACCCCCTGGCTCATTCACCCAACCTCCCACCCCCTTGCTCATTCATTCACCCACCCACACACCCAACCACCCCTTGCTCATTGAATCATTCACCCACCCACCCTCTGGCTCATTCATTCACCCACCAACCCACCCCCTTGCTCATTTATTCACCCAAACACCCCCTTGCTCGTTCATTCACCCACCCACCCAACAACCCCTCCCTCATTCATTCACCCACCCACCCCTTCACTCATTCATTCAACCAACCACCCCCTCGCTCATTCATTCACCCTCCCACCCATCGCTCATTCATTCACCCACCCACCCCCTGCCTCATTCATTCACCCACCAACCCACCCCCTTGCTCATACATTCACCCAACCACTCCCTCACTCATTCATTCACCCACCCACCCACCAACCCCTCACTCATTCATTCACCCACCCACCCGTTCAATCATTCTTTCACCCACCCACCTCCTTGCTCATTCATTCACCCACTCACCCCCTCGCTCATTCAGCCACCCACCCACCCCCTCACTCAATAATTCAACCACCCACTTCCTCACTCATTCATTCTCCCACCCACCCACTTCCTCGCTCATTCATTCACCCACCCACCCCCTCACTCATTCATTCACCCACCCATCCATCCCCTCTCTCATTCATTCACCCACCCACTTCCTCGCTCATTCATTCACCCATCCACCCACCCACTCGCTCATTCATTCACCCACCCACACACCCCGTCGCTCATTCATTCACCCACCCACCCACCCCCTCGCTCACTCATTCACCCACCCACCCTCTTGTTCATTCATTCTCCCACCCACCCCCTCACTCATTCATTCAAACACCCACTCAGCCCCTCGCTCATTCATTCACCCGCCCACCCACCCCCTCGCTCATTCATTCACCCGCCCACCCACCCCCTCGCTCATTCATTCACCCACCCACCCACTCACCCCTTCGCTCATTCATTCACCCACCCACCCACTCACCCTCTCGATCATTCATTCACCCACCCACCCACCCTGTCGCTCATTCATTCACCCACCCACCCACCCCCTCGCTCATTCATTCACCCACCCACCCTCTCGTTCATTCATTCTCCCACCCACCCCCTCGCTCATTCATTCAAACACCCACCCATCCCCTCGCTCATTCATTCACCCACCCTCCCTCCCCCTCTCTCATTCATTCACCCACCCTCCCAACCGCTCGCTCATTCATTCACCCACCCTCCCACCCCCTCGCTCATTCATTCACCCACCCTCCCACCCCCTCGCTCATTCATTCACCCACCCTCCCATGCCCTCGCTCATTCATTCACCCTCCCACCAACCCCTCGCTCATTCATTCACCCACCCAACCTCCCGCTCACTCATTCATTCACCAACTCAACCAACCTCTCGCTCACTGATTCACCCACTCATCCACCTCCTCGCTCATTCATTTTCCTACCCACCCACCCCCTCACTCATTCATTCAAATACGCGCCCACCCACACCATCAATCTTTCATTCTCCCACCCACCCTCTCGCTCATTCATTCACCCACCCACCCATACACTCGCTCATTCATTCACCCACCCACACAGCCCCTCGCACTATCATTCACCCATCCAACCAACCTCTTGCTCATTCATTCGACCAAACCCTTGCTCATTCACCCACACATCCAAACACCCCCTTGCTCGTTCACCAGCCAACCCCTGGCTCATTCATTCACTCACCCACCCAACCACCCCCTGGCTCATTCATTCACCCACCCACCCACCCCCTCGCTCATTCATTCACCCACCCACCCACCCCCTCGCTCATTCATTCATCCACCCAGCTCACTCATTAATTCACCCACCCACCCACCCTTCGCTCATTCATTCACCCACCCACCCACCCTCCTCATCATTCTTTCACCCTCCCACCCACCCCCCCTTGCTCATTCATTCACCCACCCACCCACCCATCCTCTCGCTCATTCATTCAACCAACCACCCACTAACCCCCTCGATCATTCATTCATTCATCCCCGCACCCCCTCGCTCATTCAATCACCCACCCAGCCAACCTCTCGCTCATTCATTCAGACAAATACTTGCTCATTCACCCACTCACCCACTCACCCCCTCGCTCATTCACTTACCCACCCACTTCCTCGCTCATTCATTCACCCACACACCCCCTCGCTCATTCATTCACACTGCTACCCCCCTCACTCATTCATTCACCCACCCACCCCCTCGCTCATTCATTCACCCACCCACACCCTCGCTCACTCATTTACACACCCATCCCCTCGCTCATTCATTCACGGACTCACCAACCACCCCCTCGCTCATTCATTCACCCACACACCCCTTCACTCACTCATTCAACCAACCACCCCCTTGCTCATCATTCACCCTCCCATCCATCGCTCATTCATTCACCCACCCACCCCCTGTCTCATTCATTCACCCACCAACCCATCCCCTTGCTCATTCATTCACCCAACCACTCCCTCACTCATTCATTCACCCACCCACCCACCAACCCCTCACTCATTCATTCACCCACCCACCCGTTCAATCATTCTTTCACCCACCCACCCCCTTGCTCATTCATTCACCCAACCACACCATCGCTCATTCATTCACCCACCCACCCCTTTGCGCAATCATTCACCGACCCACCCCTTCACTCATTCATTCACCCACCCACCCCCTTGCTCATTCATTCACCCACCCACCCCCTCGCTCATTCATTCACCCACCCATCCACTCGCTCATTCATTCACCCACCCAACCAAACTCTCCCTCATTTATTCACCCACTCACCCACCCAGTCGCTCATTCATTCAACCAACCATTTGCTCAATCACCCACAGACCCACTCACCCCCTCGCTCATTTAGCCACCCACCCACCCCCTCACTCACTCATTCACCCACCCACTTCCTCACTAATTCATTCACCCACCCACCCACTTCCTCGCTCATTCATTCACCCACCCACCCCCTCGCTCATTCATTCACCCACTCACCCATCCCCTCTCTCATTCATTCACCCACCCACTTCCTCGCTCATTCATTCACCCATCCACCCACCCCCTCGCTCATTCATTCTCCCGCCCACCCACCCCCTCGCTCATTCATTCACCCACCCACCCCTCGCTGATTCACCCACCCACACCCTCGCTCATTCATTCACACACCCACCCCCTCACCCCTTCGCTCATTCATTCACCCACCCACCCACTCACCCTCTCGCTCATTCATTCAACCAACCACCCGCTAACCCCCTCACTCATTCATTCATTCATCCCCGCACCCCCTCGCTCATTCATTCACCCAACCAGCCAACCTCTCGCTCATTCATTCAGACAAATACTTGCTCATTCACCCACTCACCCACTCACCCCCTCGCTCATTCACTTACCCACCCACTTCCTCGCTCATTCATTCACCCACACACCCCCTCGCTCATTCATTCACACAGCCACCCCCTCACTCATTCATTCACCCACCCACCCCCTCGCTCTTTCATTCACCCACCCACACCCTCGCACACTCATTCACCCACCCACCCCCTCGCTCATTCATTCACGCACTCACCAACCACCTGCTTGCTCATTCATTCACCCACACACCCCTTCACTCACTCATTCAACCAACCACCCCCTTGCTCATTCATTCACCCTCCCACTCATTGCTCATTCATTCACCCACCCAACCCCTGCTTCATTCATTCACCCACCAACCCATACCCTTGCTCATTTATTCACCCAACCACTCCCTCACTCATTCATTCACCCACCCACCCACCAACCCTTCACTCATTCATTCACCCACCCACCCGTTCAATCATTCTTTCACCCACCCACCCCCTTGCTCATTCATTCACCCAACCACACCCTCGCTCATTCATTCACCCACCCATCCCTTTGCGCAATCATTCACCCACCCACCCCTTCACTCATTCATTCACCCACCCACCCCCTTGCTCAGTCATTCCCCCACCCACCCCCTCGCTCTTTCATTCACCCACCCATCCACTCGCTCATTCATTCAGCCACTCAACCAAACTCTCCCTCATTTATTCACCCACTCACCCACCCAGTCGCTCATTCATTCAACCAACCACTTGCTCATTCACCCACAGACCCACACACCCCCTCGCTCATTTAGCCACCCACCCACCCCCTCACTCACTCATTCACCCACCCACTTCTTCACTAATTCATTCACCCACCCACCCACTTCCTCGCTCATTCATTCACCCACCCACCCCCTCGCTCATACATTCACCCACCCACCCATCCCCTCTCTCATTCATTCACCCACCCACTTCCTCGCTCATTCATTCACCCATCCAACCACCCCCTCGCTCATTCATTCACCCACCCACCCATCCTGTCACTCATTCATTCACCCACCCACCCACCCCCTCGCTCATTCATTCACCCAACCACCCTCTCGTTCATTCATTCTCCCACCCACCCCCTCACTCATTCATTCAAACACCCACCCACCCCCTCGCTCATTCATTCACCCGCCCACCCTCCCCCTCGCTCATTCATTCACCCGCCCACCCACCCCCTCGCTCATTCATTCACCCACCCTCCCCCTCGCTGATTCACCCACCCACCCCCTCGCACATTCATTCACACAGCCACCCACTCACCCCTTCGCTCATTCATTCACCCATCCACCAAGTCACCCTCTCGCTCATTCACCCACCCACCCACCCCGTCGCTCATTCATTCACCCACCCACCCACCCCCTTGCTCATCCATTCAGCCACCCACCCTCTCGTTCATTCATTCTCCCACTCACCCCCTCACTCATTCATTCAAACACCCACCCACCCCCTCTCTCATTCATTCACCCACCCTCCCAACCCCTCGCTCATTCACCCACACACCCACCCACCCCCTCGCTCATTCATTCACCCACCCTCCCATGCCCTCGCTCATTCATTCACCCTCGCACCAACCCCTCGCTCATTCATTCACCCACCCAACCTCCCCCTTACTCATTCATTCACCAACCCAACCAACCTCTCGCTCACTGATTCACCCACTCACCCACCTCCTCGCTCATTCATTTTCCTACCCACCCACCCCCTCACTCATTCATTCACACATGCGCCCACCCACACCCTCACTCTTTCATTCTCCCACCCACCCCATCACTCATGCATTCACCCACCCTCCCACTCACTCACTCATTCAATCACCCACCCACCCACTCACCCCCTCGCTCATTCTTTCACCACCCCTCCTACCCACCCTCTCGCTCATTCATTCACCCACCCACACAGCCCCTTGCACTATCATTCACCCATCCAACCAACCTCTTGCTCATTCATTCACCCAAACACTTGCTCATTCACCCACACACCCAAACACCCCCTTGCTCGTTCACCACCCAACCCCTGGCTCATTCATTCACTCACCCAGCCAACCACCCCCTGGCTCATTCATTCACCCACCCACCCACCCCCTCGCTCATTCATTCACCCACTCACCCACTCACCCCCTCGCTCATGCACTTACCCACCCACACCCTCGCTCATTCATTCACCCACCCACACCCTCGCTCACTCATTCACCCACCCACCCCCTCGCTCATTCATTCACCCACTCACCAACCACCCTCTCGCTCATTCATTCACCCACCCACCGAACACCTCGATCATTCATTCACCCACTCACCCACCCCCTTGCTCATTCATTCAGCCAACCACTTGCACATTCACCCACACACCCACTCACCCCTCGCTTATTCACCCACCCACCCACTACCTCGGTCATTCGTTCACCCAACCACCCACCCAAATCCTCGCTCATTCATTCACCCACCCACTCTCTCATTCATTCAACCACCCACCCCCTGGCTCATTCACCCAACCTCCCACCCCCTTGCTCATTCATTCACCCACCCACACACACAACCACCCCCTTGCTCATTCAATCATTCACCCACCCACCCTCTGGCTCATTCATTCACCCACCAACCCACCCCCTTGCTCATTTATTCACCCAAACACCACCTCGCTCGTTCATTCACCCACCCACCCAACAACCCCTCGCTAATTCATTCACCCACCCACCCCTTCACTCATTCATTCAACCAACCACCCCCTTGCTCATTCATACACCCTCCCACCCATCACTCATTCATTCACCCACCCACCCCCTGCCTCATTCATTCGCCCACCAACCCACCCCCTTGCTCATTCATTCACCCAACCACTCCCTCACTCATTCATTCACCCACCCACCCACCAACCCCTCACTCATTCATTCACCCACCCACCCGTTCAATCATTCTTTCACTCACCCACCCCCTTGCTCATTCATTCACCCAACCACACCATCGCTCATTCATTCACCCACCCACCCCTTCACTCATTCATTCACCCACCCACCCCTCCACTCATTCATTCACCCACCCACCCCCTTGCTCATTCATTCACCCACCCACCCCCTCGCTCATTCATTCACCCACCCATCCACTCGCTCATTCATTCACCCACCCAACCAAACTCTCCCTCATTTATTCACCCACTCACCCACCCAGTTTCTCATTCATTCAACCAACCACTTGCTCAATCACCCACAGACCCACTCACCCCCTCGCTCATTTAGCCACCCACCCACCCCCTCACTCACTCATTCACCCACCCACTTCCTCACTAATTCATTCACCCACCCACCCACTTCCTCGCTCATTCATTCACCCACCCACCCCCTCGCTCATTCATTCACCCACCCACCCATCCCCTCTCTCATTCATTCATCCACCCAGTTCCTCGCTCATTCATTCACCCATCCACCCACCCCCTCGCTCATTCATTCACCCACCCACCAACCCCGTCACTCATTCATTCACCCACCCACCCACCTCCTCGCTCATTCATTCACCCAACCACCCTCTCGTTCATTCATTCTCCCACCCACCCCCTCACTCATTCATTCAAACACCCACCCACCGCCTCGCTCATTCATTCACCCATCCACCCATCCCCTCGCTCATTCATTCTCCCGCCCACCCACCCCCTCGCTCATTCATTCACCCACCCTCCCCCTCGCTGATTCACCCACCCACCCCCTCGCTCATTCATTCACACACCCACCCACTCACCCCTTCGCTCATTCATTCACCCACCCACCCACTAACCCCCTCGCTCATTCATTCATTCATCCCCGCACCCCCTCGCTCATTCATTCACCCAACCAGCCAACCTCTCGCTCATTCATTCAGACAAATACTTGCTCATTCACCTACTCACCCACTCACCCCCTCGCTCATTCACTTACCCACCCACTTCCTCGCTCATTCATTCACCCACACACCCCCTCGCTCATTCATTCACACAGCCACCCCCTCACT
>JANJGN010003346.1:0-47022 GCA_026770705.1 Isurus oxyrinchus
CGTCTCTCTCTCCCCAGCCCCACCCCTCTCCCGAGCCCCTCCCCTCTCTCTCTCTCCCCCAGGCACACCTCTCTCTCCACAGCCCCTCCCCCACCCCTCAGTCTCCCGAGACCCTCCCATCTCTCTCTCTCCCCAGCCCCAAACCTCACTGTCCCGGGCCCTCCCCTCTCACAGCCAGCCCCTCCCCTTTCTCTCTCCCCAGCCCCTCCACTCTCTCTCTCCCCAGCCCCTCCCCTCTCTCTCTCCCCAGCCCCCTCCCCTCTCTCTCTCCACAGCCCCTCCCCTCTCTCTCTCCACAGCCCCTCCCCTCTCTCTCTCTCCCCAGCCTCCCTCCTCTCTCTCTCTCTCCCAACCCCTCCCTTCTCTTTCTACGCAGCCCCAACACTCTCTCTCTCTGCCCAGCCCCTCCCCTCTCTCTCCAACCCCTTCCCTCTCTCTCTCTCTCCCCCCAGCACTTTCCCTCTCTCCCTCTCTCCCCCAGCCCCTTCCCTTTCACTCTCCCCCTCAGCCCCTGCCCTCTCTCTCTCCCCACAGCCCTCTCTCTCCCCTGCCCCTCCCCTCTCTCTCTGTCCCCAGCCCTTTCCTTCTCTCTCTCCCCCAACCTCTTCCCTCTCTCTCTCTCCCCAGCCCGTTCCCTCTCTCTCTCTCCCCCAGCCCCTTCCCTCTCTCTCTCTGCCCCCCAGCCCCTTCCCTCTCTCTCTCTGCCCCCAGCCCCTTCCCTCTCTCTCTCTGCCCCCAGCCCCTTCCCTCTCTCTCTCTGCCCCCAGCCCCTTCCCTCTCTCTCTCTGCCCCCAGCCCCTTCCCTCTCTCTCTCTGCCCCCAGCCCCTTCCCTCTCTCTCTCCCCCCAACCCCTTCCCCCTCTCTCTCTCCCCCAGCGCTTTCACTCTCTCTCGCTCTTTCCGAGCCCCTCCCCTCTCTCACACTACCTCCCCAGCCCCTTCCCTCTCTCTCTCTCTCCCGAGCCCCTCCCCTCTCTCTCCCCCAGCCCCGCCACTCACTCTCATGAGCCCTTCACCCTCTCTCACCCCAGCCCCACCCCCACCCTTCCACTCTCCCCAGCCACACACCACCCCTCACTCTCCCCAGCCCAAACCCTCAATCGCCACAGTCCCTCCCTTCTCTCTCTCTAACCCAGCCCCTCCCCTTTCTCTCTCTCTCCCCAGCCCCGCCTCTCTCTCTCTCTCCAGCCCCTCCCCTCTCTCTCCCCAGCCCCTCCACTCTCTCTCTCCTCAGCCCCTCCCCCCTCTCTCTCTCTAACCCCTCCCATCTCTCTCTCCCAAGCCCTTCCCCTCTCTCTCCCTCCAGCCGCACCCCTCTATCTCTCTCCAGCCCCAGCCCTCACTCTCCCGAGCCCCTCCCGTCTTTCTGTCCCCAGCCTCACCCCTCTCTCTCTCCTGAGCCCCTCCCCTCTCTCTCACACCAAACACACCCCTCTCTCTCCCTCCTGCCTGTCCCCTCTATCTTTCCCCAGCCCCTCCCCTCTCTCTCTCCCCAGCGCCTCCCCTCTCTCTCCGCAGCCCCTCCCCTCTCTCTCTCACCCCAGCCCCTCTCCTCTCTCTATCCCCAGCCCCTCCCCTCTCTCACTCTCCCCAGCCCTCTCCTCTCGCTCTCTCCCAGCCCCTCCCCTCTCTTTCTACCCAGCCCCTCTCCTCTCTCTTCTCCCCAGGCCCTCCCCTCTCTTTCTACCCAGCCCTTCCCCTCTCTCTCTCCCAGCCACTTCCCTCTCTCTCTCTGCCTCCAGCCACTTCCCTCTCTCTGTCTCCCCCAGCCCCTCCCCTCTCTCTGTCTCCCCCAGCCCCTCCCCTCTCTTTCACTCTCTCCCAGCCCCTCCCCTTTCACTCTCTCCCAAGCTCCTCCACTCTCTCCCCAGCCCAACCCCTCACTCTTCTGAGTCCCACCCCCACCCCTAACTCTCTCCAGCCACACCCCATCGCTCAATCTCCCCAGCCCCACCCCTCAATCACCACAGCCCCTCCCCTCTCTCTCTCTCCAGCCCCTCCCCTCACTCTCCCGAGCCCCTCCTCTCTCTCCCCCCAGCCTGTCCCCTCTATCTCTCCCCAGCCCCTCCCCTCTCTCTCTCCCCAGCACCTCCCCTCTCTCTCCGCAGCCCCTCCCCTCTCTCTCTCACCCCAGCCCCTCTGCTCTCTCTATCCCCAGCCCCTCCCCTCTCTCACTCTCCCCAGCCCTCTCCTCTTACTCTCTACCAGCCCCTCCACTTTTTTCTACCCAGCCCCTCTCCTCTCTCTCTCCCCAGCCCTGCCCCTCTCTTTCTACCCAGCCCCCTCCCCTCTCTCTCTCTCCCCAGCCCCTCCCCTCTCTATCTCCCCCCCAGCTCCTTCCCTCTCTCTCTCTCCCCAGCCCCTTCCCTCTCTCTCTCTGCACCCAGCCCTTTCCTTCTCTTTCACCCCCAACCTCTTCCCTCTCTCTCTCCCCAGCCCCTTCCCTCTCTTTCTCTCCCCCAGCCCCTTGCCTCTCTATCTCTCCCCCACACCGTTCTCTCTCTCTCTCTCTCTCTCTCTCCCGAGCCCCTCACCTCTCTCTCTCCCCAGCCCCACCCCTCACTCTCCCGAGCCCCTCCCCTCTCTCCCACCCTAGCCCAACCACCACCCCCACTCTCCCCAGCCACCCCCCACCCCTCACTCTCCCCAGCCCCACCCCTCAATCGCCACAGCCCCTCCCCTCTCTCTCTCCCCAGCCCCTCCCCTCTCTCTCTCCCCAGCCCCTCCACTCTCTCTCTCTCCCCAGCCCCGACCCTATCTCTCCCCAGCCCCACCCCTCTCTCTCCCCAGCCCCGCCCCTCTCTCCCCAGCCCCGCCCCTCTCTCTCCCCAGCCCTATCCCTCTCTGTCTCACCAGCCCCTCCTCTCTCTCTCTCCCCAGCCCCTCCCCTCTCTCACCACAGACCCTCCCCTCTCTCTCCCTCTCTCTCTCCCCCCTCTCTCCCTTTCTCTCTCCCCCCAGCCCCTTTTCTCTCTCTCCCCAGCCACTTCCCTCTCTCTCTCTCTCTCCGCCCAGCCCCTTCCCTTTTTGTCTCACCCCAGCCCCTCCCCTCTCTCTCTCTCTCCCGAGTCCCTCCCCTTTCTTCTCCCCCCAGCCCCATACCATCTCTCTCCACAGTCCCACCCCTCACTCTCCCGAACCATTCCCGTCTCTCTTTCCCCAGCCCCACCCCTCTCCTGAGCCCCTCCCCTCTCTCTCTCCCCCCAGGCACACCTCTCTCTCTCTCCCCACCCCCACCCCTCACTCTCCCGAGACCCTCCCGTCTCTCTCTCCCCAGCCCCAACCCTCACTCTCCTGGGCCCTGCTGTCTCTCTCTCCCAGCCCCTCCCCTTTCTCTCTCCCCTGTCCCTCCCCTCTCTCTCTCCCCTGTCCCTCCCCTCTCTCTCTCCCCAGCCCTTCCCCCTCTCTCTCTTCCCAGCCCCTCCCCTCTCACTCTCTCCAACCCAAGCCCCTTCCCTCTCTCTCTCTCTCCCCCCAGCACCTTCCCTATCTCTCTCCCCAGCCCTTCCCCTCTCTCTCTCCAACCCAAGCCCCTTCCCTCTCTCTCTCTTGCCCCAGCACCTTCCTTATCTCTCTCCCCAGCCCCTTCCCTCTCTCTCTCCCCCCAGCTCCTTCCCTCTCTCTCTCTCCCCAGCTCCTTCCCTCTCTCTCTCTGCCCCCAGCCCTTTCCTTCTCTTTCACCCCCAACCTCTTCCCTCTCTCTCTCTCTCTCCCCAACCCCTGCCCTCTCTTTCTCTCCCCAGCCCCTTGCCTCTCTATCTCTCCCCACACCGTTCTCTCTCTCTCTCCCGAGCCCCTCACCTCACTCTCTCCCCAGCCCCACCCCCCACTCTGCCGAGCCCCTCCCCTATCTCCCACCCTAGCCCGACCACCACCTCCCACTCTCCCCAGCCACCCCCCACCCCTCACTCTCCCCAGCCCCACCCCTCACTCTCCCCAGCCCCACCCCTCAATCACCACAGCCTCTCCCCTCTCTCTCTCCCCAGCCCCTCTACTCTCTCTCTCTCTCTCCCCAGCCCCGCCCCTCTCTCTCCCCAGCCCCACCCCTCTCTGTCTCACCAGCCCCTCCTCTCTCTCTCCCCAGACCCTCCCCTCTCTCACCACAGCCCCTCCCCTCTCTCTCCGTCTCTCTCTCTCCCCTACCCCTTTTCTCTCTCTCCCCAGCCCCTTCCCTCTCTCTCTCTCTCCCTCAGCCCCTTCCCTGTCTCTTTCTCTCTCCCGCCAGCCCCTTTCCTCTCTCACTCTCTCCCTCCAGCCCCTTCCCTCTCTCTCTCTCTCCGCCCAGCCCCTTCCCTTTTTCTCTCACCCCAGCCCCTGCCCTCTTTCTCTCTCTCCCCCAGCCCTCTCTCTTTCTCTCTCTCTCCCGAGCCCGTCACCTCTCTCTCTCCCAAATCCCTCCCCTCTCTCTCTCCCCCCAGCCCCATACCATCTCTCTCCACAGCCCCACCCCTCACTCTCCCGAACCATTCCCGTCTCTCTCCCCAGCCCCACCCTTCACCCGAGCCCCTCCCCTCTCTCTCTCCCCCCCCCAGGCACAACTCTCTCTCTCTCCCCACCCCCGCCCCTCACTCTCCCGAGACCCTCCCATCTCTCTCTCCCCAGCCCCTCCCCTCTCTCTCTCCCCAGTCCCTCCCCACTCTCTCTCCCCAGCCTCCCTCCTCTCTCTCTCCCAGCCCCTCCCTTCTAGTTCTACCCAGCCCCACCCCTCACTCTCTCTGCCCAGCCCCTCCCCTCTCTCTCTCCAACCCCAGCCCCTTCCCTCTCTCTCTCTCTCCCCCCAGCACCTTCCCTCTCTCTCTCCCTCAGCCCCTTCCCTTTCACTCTCCCCTCAGCCCCTGCCCTCTCTCTCACTCCCCACAGCCCTCTCTCTCTCTCTCTCTCTCTCTCTCCCTAGCCCCTCCCCTCTCTCTCTGTCCCCAGCCCTTTCCTTCTCTCTCTCCCCCAACCTCTTCCCTCTCTCTCTCTCCCCAGCCCATTCCCCCTCTCTCTCTCCCCAGCCCCTTCCCTCTCTCTCTCTGCCCCCAGCCTCTCCCCTCTCTCTCTCCCCCCAGCCTCTTCCCTCTCTCTCTCTGCCCCCAGCCCCTTCCCTCTCTCTCCCCCCCAACCCCTTCCCTGTCTCTCCCCCCAACCCCTTCCCTGTCTCTCCCCCCAACCCCTTCCCTGTCTCTCTCCCCCAGCCTTTTCACTCTCTCTCGCTCTTTCCCAGCCCCTCTCCTCTCTCTCACTACCTCCCCAGCCCCTTCCCTCTCTCTCTCTCTCCCGAGACCCATCCCCTCTCTCTCCCCAGCACCGCCCCCACCCTTCCACTCTCCCCAGCCACACACCACCCCTCACTCTCCCCAGCCCAAACCCTCAAACGCCACAGTCCCTCCCCCCTCTCTCTCTCTCCCCAGCCCCGCCTCTCTCTCTCTCTCTAGCCCCTCCCCTCTCTCTCCCCAGGCCCTCCACTCTCTCTCTCTCCTCAGCCCCTCCCCCTCTCTATCACCAACACCTCCCCTCTCTCTCTCACCAGCCCCTCCCTTCACTCTCCCCAAAACCTCCCCTCTCTCTCGCTCTCTCACTCCCCCCAGCCCCTTCCCTCTATCTCACCAGCCCCTTCCCTCTCTCTCTCTCCCCCAGCCCCTTCCCTTTCTCTGTCCCCCAGCCCCTGCCCTCTCTCCTCTCTCTGCCCCGCCGTCTCTCTCTCTCTCTCTCTCCCGAGCCCCTCCCCTCTCTCTCTCCACCCAGCCCCACCCCTCTCTCTCTCCCCAGCCCCAACCCTCACTCTCCTGGGCCCTCCCCTTTCTCCCCCCCAGCCCCTCCCCATTCTCTCTTCCCAGCCCCTCCACTCTCTCTCTCTCTCCCCAGCCCCTTCACTCTCTCTCTCTCCACAGCCCCTCCACTCTCTCTCTCTCCCCAGCCCCACCCCTCTCTCTCTCCCCAGCCCCTCCCCTCCCTCTCTTCCCAGCCCCTCCCCTCTCTCTCCACAGCCCCTCCCCTCTCTCCCTCCAGCACCTCCCCTCTCTCTCTCCCCAGCCACTCCACACTCTCTCTCTCCCAGCACCTCCCCTCTCTCTGTCTCCCCAGCACGACCCCTCTCTCTCTCCCCAGCCCCCTCCCCTCTCTCTCCCCAGCCTCCATCCTCTCTCTCTCTCCCAGCCACGCCCTTCTCTTTATACCCAGCCCCTCCCCTCTCTCTCTCCAACCCCAGCCCTTTCCCTCTCTCTCCCCCCAGCACCTTCCCTCTCTCTCTCTCTCCCCCAGCCTCTTCCCTTTCACTCTCCCCTCAGCCCCTGCCCTCTCTCACTCTCCCCCCCAGCCCTCCCTCTCTCTCTCCCCAGCCCCTCGCCTCTCTCTCTGTCCCCAGCACTTTCCTTCTCTCTCTCCCCCGACTTCTTCCCTCTCTGTCTCTCCCCAGCCCGTTCCCTCTCTCTCTCTCCCCAGCCCCTTCCCTCTCTCTCTCTTCCCCCAGCCCCTTCCCTCTCTCTCTCCCCCCAACCCCGTTCCCTCTCTCTCTACCCCCAGCCCCTTCCCTCTCTCTCTCTCTTCCCAGCCCCTCCCCTCTCTCTCTCCCCAGCCTCGCCCCTCACATTCATGAGCCCCTCCCCCTCTCTCTCCCCAGCCCCACGCAACCCTTCCATTCTCCCCAGCCACACACCACCCCTCACTCTCCCCAGCACAAACCATCAATCGCCACAGTCTCTCCCCTCTCTCTCCCCAGCGCCTCTCCTCTCTCTCTCTCCCCAGCCCCACCTCTCTCTCTCTCCAGCCCCTCCCATCTCGCCCCCCAGCCCCTCCACTCTCTCTCTCTCCTCAGCATCTCCCCCTTTCTATCACCAACCCCTCCCCTCTCTCTCGCCAGCCCCTCCCCTCTCTCTCCCCAACACCTCCCCTCTCTCTCCCTCTCTCCCTCCCCATCCCTCTCTCTTTCTCTCTCTCTCCCGAGCCTCTCCCCTCTCTCTCTCCCCTGCCACACACCACCCCTCACTCTCCCCAGCCCAAAACCTCAAACGCCACAGTCCCTCCCCACTCTCTCTCTCCCCAGCCACTCCCCTCTCTCTCTCTCTCCCCAGCCCCGCCTCTCTCTCTCTCTCCAGCCCCTCCCCTCTCTCTCCCCAGCCCCTCCACTCTCTCTCTCTCTCTAAAACCCCTCCCCTCTCTCTCCACAGCCCCTCCACTCTCTCTCTCTCTCACCAGCACCTCCCCCTCTCTATCACCAACCCCTCCCCTCTCTCTCGCCAGTCCCTGCCCTCTCTCTCCCCAACACCTCCCCTCTCTCTCCCTCTCTCACTCCCCCAGCCCTCTCTCTTTCTCTCTCTCTCCCGCCAGCCCCTCACCTCACTCTCTCCAGTCCCTCCTCTCTCTCTCTCCCCCCCAGCCCCATACCATGTCTCTCCACAGCCCCACCCCTCACTCTCCCGAACCATTCCAGTCTCTCTCTCCCCAGCCCCACCTCTCTCCCGAGCCCCTCCCCTCTCTCTCTCCACCCAGGCACACCTCTCTCTCTCTCCCCCACCCCCACCCCTCACTCAACTGAGACCCTCTCGTCTCTCTCTCCCCCAGCCCCAACCCTCACTCTCCCTGGCCATGCCCTCTCTCCTCCCCAGCCCCTCCCCTCTCTCTCTCCCCAGCCCCTCCCCCCTCTCTCTCTCTCTCTCTCCAGCCCCTCCCCTCTCTCTCCCCAGCCCCTCCACTCTCTCTCTCTCTAAAACCCCTCCCCTCTCTCTCACTACCTCCCCAGCCCCTTCCCTCTCTCTCTCTCTCCCGAGCCCCTCCCCTCTCTCTCTCCCAGCCCCGCCCCCACCCTTCCACTCTCCCCAGCCACACACCGCCCCTCACTCTCCCCAGCCCAAATCCTCAATCGCCACAGTCACTCCCCTCTCTGTCTTTCCCCAGCCCCTCCCCTCTCTCTCTCTCTCCCCAGCGCCATCTCTCTCTCTCTCTCTCCAGTCCCTCCACCATCTCTCTCTCTCTCCTCAGCCCCTCCCCCCTCTCTCTCACCAACCCCTCCCCTCTCTCTCTCGCCCACCCCTCCCGTCTCTCTCCCCAAAACCTCCCCTCTCTCCTCGCTCTCTCACTCCCCGCCATCTCCTTCCCTCTATCTCACCAGCCCCTTCCCTCTCTCTCTCTCCCCAGCCCCTCCCCTCTCTCTCTCTGCCCCAGCCCTTTCCTTCTCTCTCACCCTCAACCTCTGCCCTCTCTTTCTCTCCCCACCCCCCTTGCCTCTCTATCTCCCCCCACACCATTCTCTCTCTCTCTCTGTCCTGAGCCCCTCACCTCTCTCTCTCCCCAGCCCCACACCTCACTCTGCCGTGCACCTCCCCTCTCTCCCACACCAGCCCGACCCCCACCCCTCACTCTCCCCAGCCACCCCCCACCCCTCATCTCCCCGGCCCTCCCCTCAATCGCCACAGCCCCTCCGCTCTCTCTCTCCCCAGCCCCTTCCCTCTCTCTCTCCCCCAACCCCTTCACTCTCTCTCTCTCTCCCCCCAGACATTTCACTCTCTCTCGCTCTTTCCCAGCCACTCCCCTCGCTCTCACTACCTCCCCAGCTCCTTCCATCTCTCTCTCTCCCGAGCCCCTCCCCCTCTCTCTCCCCAGCCATACACCACCCCTCACTCTCCCCAGCCCAAACCCTCAAACGCCACAGTCCCTCCCCACTCTCTCTCTCCCCAGCCCCTCACCTCTCTCTCTCTCCCCAGCCCCGCCTCTCTCTCTCTCTCCAGCCCCTCCCCTCTCTCTCCCCAGCCCCTCCACTCTCTCTCTCTCTAAAACCCCTCCCCTCTCTCTCCACAGCCCCTCCACTCTCTCTCTCTCTCTCACCAGCACCTCCCCCTCTCTATCACCAACCCCTCCCCTCTCTCTCGCCAGTCGCTCCCCTCTCTCTCCCCAACACCTCCCCTCTCTCTCCCTCTCTCACTCCCCCAGCCGTCTCTCTTTCTCTCTCTCTCCCGCCAGCCCCTCACCTCTCTCTCTCCCAAGTCCCTCCTCTCTCTCTCTCCCCCCAGCCCCATACCATGTCTCTCCCACAGCCCCACCCCTCACTCTCACCCGAACCATTCCAGTCTCTCTCTCCCCAGCCCCACCTCTCTCCCGAGCCCCTCCCCTCTCTCTCTCCACCCAGGCAAACCTCTCTCTCTCTCCCCACCCCCACCCCCCCTCACTCAACTGAGACCCTCCCGTCTCTCTCTCCCCAGACCCAACCCCTCATTCTCCCGGGCCCTGCCCTCTCTCCTCCCAGCCCCTCCCCTCTCTCTCTCCCAGCCCCTCCCCTCTCTCTCTCCCCAGCCCCTCCCCTCTCTCTCTCCCCAGCCCCTCCTCTCTCTCTCTCTCCCCAGCCCCTCCACTCTCTCTCTCCCCAGCACCTCCCCTCTCTTTCTCCCCAGCACCTCCCCTCTCTCTCTCCCCAGCCCCTCCTCTCTCTCTCTCTCCCCAGCCCCTCCACTCTCTCTCTCCCCAGCCCCTCCCCTCTCTCTCTCCTCAGCCCCCGCCCCTCTCTCTCTCCCCAGCCTCACTCCTCTCCCTCTCTCCCAGCTACTCCCTTCTCTTTTTTCCAAGCCCCACCCCTCACTCTCTCTGCCCAGCCCCCTCCCCTCTCTCTCTCCAACCCCAGCCCCTTCCCTCTCTCTCTCTCCCCCCAGCACCTTCCCTCACTCTCTATCTCCCCCAGCCCCTTCCCTTTCACTCTCCCCCTCAGCCCCTGCACTCTCTCTCTCTCCCCACAGCCCTCTCTCTCTCTATCTCTCTCCCCAGCCCCTCCCCTCTCTCTCTGTCCCCAGCCCTTTCCTTCTTTCTCTCCCCCAACTTCTTCCCTCTCTCTCTCTCCCCAGCCCGTTCCCTCTCTCTCTCACCCCCCAGCCCCTTCCCTCTCTCTCTCTGCGCACAGCCCCTTCCCTCTCTCTCACTCCCAACCCCTTCCCTCTCCCTCTCCCCCAACCCTTTCACTCTCTCTTGCAATTTCCCCGCCCCTCCCCTCTCTCTCACTACCTCCCCAGTCCCTTCCCTCTCTCTTCCTCCCGAGCCCCTTCTCTCTCTCTCTCCCCAGCCCCTTCCCCTCACTCTCATGAGCCCCTCCCCCTCTCACTCCCCAGCCACACTCCCACCCTTCCTCTCTCCCCAGCCCAAACCCTCAATCGCCAAAGTCCCTCCCCTCTCTCTCTCTCCCCAGCCCCCTCCCCTCTCTCTCTCCCCAGCCCCGCCTCTCTCTCTCCAGCCCCCTCCCTTCTCTCTCTCCAGCCCCTCCACTCTCTCTCTCTCTCCCCAGCCCCTCCCCCTCTCTCAGCAATCCCTCCCCTCTCACTCTCGCCAGCCCCTCCCCTCTCCCTCCCAAAACCTCCCCTCTCTCTCGCTCTCTCACTTCCCCCAGCCCCTTCCATCTATCTCACAGGCCCCTTCCCTCTCTCTCTCTCCCCCAGCTACTTCACTTTCTCTCTCCCACAGACCCTGCCCTCTCTCCTCTCTCCCCCTGCCGTCTCTCTCTCTCTCTCCCATGCCCCTCCCCTCTCTCTCTCCCCAGCCCTTCCCCTCTCTCTTCCCAGCCCCTCTCCTCTCTCTCCAACCAAAGCCCCTTCCCTCTCTCTCTCTCTCCCTCCAGCACCTTCCCTATCTCTCTCCCCCGCCCCTTCCCTCTATCTCTCTCCCCAGCTCCTTCCCTCTCTCTCTCCCCAGCTCCTTCCTCTCTCCCTCCCCCAGGCACACCTCTCTCTCTCTCCCCACCCCACCCCCACCCCTCACTCTCCCGAGACCCTCCCAGCTCTCTCTCCCCAGCCCCTCCCCTATCTCTCTCTCCCAGGCCCCTCCCATTTCTCTCACCCCAGCCCCTCCCCTCTCTCTCTCCACAGCCCCCTCCTCTCTCACCTCACTCCACAGGCCCCTCCTCTCTCACTCTCTCACAGCCCCTCCTCTCTCTCTCTCTCCCCAGCCCTTTCCTTCTCTCTCTCCCCCAACCTCTTCCCTCTCTCTCTCTCCCCAGCCCCGTTCCCTCTCTCTCTCCTCCCCACCCAGCCCCTTCGCTCTCTCTACCCCCAGCCCCTTCCCTCTCTCGCCCCCCAACCCCTTCCCTCTCTCTCTCTCTCCCAACCCCTTCCCTCTCTCTCTCTCCCCCAGCCCTTTCACTCTCTCTCGCTCTTTCTGAGCCACTCCCCTCTCTCACACTACCGCCCCCAGTCCCTTCCCTCTCTTCTCTCTCCCGAGCCCCTCACCTCTCTCTCATCCCCAGCCCCACCCCTCACTCTGCCGAGCACCTCCCCTCTCTCCAACACCAGCCCGACCCCCACCCCTCACTCTCCCCAGCCACACCCCACCCCTCACTCTCCCCAGCCCCACCCCTCAAACACCAAGACCCTCCCCCTCTCTCTCCCCAGCCCCTCCCCTCTCTCTCCCCACCCCTCCCCTCTCTCTCCCCACCCCTCCCCTCTCTCTCCCCACCCCTCCCCTCTCTCTCCCCCACCCCTCCCCTCTCTCTCCCCTGCCCCTCCCCTCTCTCTCCCCAGCCCTTCCCCTCTTTGTCTCTCTCCCGAGCCCCTCCCCTCTCTCTCTCCCCAGCCCCGCCCCGGCCCCTCACTCATGAGCCCCTCCCCTCTCACTCCTCGCCAGCCCCTCCCCTCTCTCTCCCCAAAACCTCCACTCTCTCTCGCTCTCTCACTCCCCCCAGCCCCTTCCATCTATCTCACCAGCCCCTTCCCTCTCTCTCTCCTCCCCCAGCCACTTCACTTTCTCTCTCCTACAGACCCTGCCCTCTCTCCTCTCTCCCCCTGCCATCTCTCTCTCTCTCTCACTCTCCCGAGCCCCTCCCCTCTCTCTTCTCTCCCCCTGCCATCTCTCTCTCTCTCTCTCTCCCGAGCCCCCTCAGCTGTCTCTCTCCCCAGCCCTTACCCTCTCTCTCTTCCCAGCCCCTCCACTCTCTCTCCAACCCAAGCCCCCTTCCCTCTCTCTCTCTCCCTTCAGCACCTTCCCTATCTCTCTCCCCCGCCCCTTCCCTCTATCTCTCCCCACAGCTCCTTCCCTCTCTCTCTCTCTCCCCAGCCCCTTCCCTCTCTCCCTCCCCCCAGGCACACCTCTCTCTCTCCCCACCACCCCACACCTCACTCTCCCGAGACCCTCCCATCTCTCTCTCCCCAGCCCTTTCCTCCTCTCTCTCCCCCAACCTCTTCCCCTCTCTCTCTCTCCCCAGCCCGTTCCCTCTCTCTCTCCCCACCCAGCCCCTTCGCTCTCTCTCTCTACCCCCAGCCCCTTCCCTCTCTCGCCCCCCCAACCCCTTCCCTCTCTCTCTCTCTCCCAACCCCTTCCCTCTCTCTCTCTCCCCCAGCCCTTTCACTCTCTCTCGCTCTTTCTGAGCCACTCCCCTCTCTCACAACTACCGCCCCAGTCCCTTCCCTCTCTCTCTCTCTCCCGAGCCCCTCACCTCTCTCTCTCCCCCAGCCCCACCCCTCACCTCTGCCGAGCACCTCCCCCTCTCTCCAACACCAGCCCGACCCCCACCCCTCACTCTCCCCAGCCACACCCCACCCCTCACTCTCCCCAGCCCCACCCCTCAAACACCAAGACCCTCCCCTCTCTCTCCCCAGCACCCTCCACTCTCTCTCTCCCCAGCCCCTCCCCTCTCTCTCCCCACCCCTCCCCTCTCTCTCCCCACCCCCTCCCCTCTCTCTCCCCACCCCTCCCCTCTCTCTCCCCCACCCCTCCCCTCTCTCTCCCCACCCCTCCCCTCTCTCTCCCCTGCCCCTCCCCTCTCTCTCCCCAGCCCTTCCCCTCTTTGTCTCTCTCCCGAGCCCCTCCCCTCTCTCTCCTCCCCAGCCCCGCCCCTCCACTCATGGCCCCTCCCCCTCTCTCTCAGCAACCCCTCCCCTCTCACTCTCGCCAGCCCCTCCCCTCTCTCTCCCCAAAACCTCCACTCTCTCTCTCGCTCTCTCACTCCCCCCCAGCCCCTTCCATCTATCTCACCAGCCCCTTCCCTCTCTCTCTCTCCCCCAGCCACTTCACTTTCTCTCTCCTACAGACCCTGCCCTCTCTCCTCTCTCCCCCTGCCATCTCTCTCTCTCTCTCACTCTCCCGAGCCCCTCCCCTCTCTCTTCTCTCCCCCTGCCATCTCTCTCTCTCTCTCTCCCGAGCCCCTCAGCTCTCTCTCTCCCCAGCCCTTACACTCTCCTCTCTTCCCAGCCCCTCCACTCTCTCTCCAACCCAAGCCCCTTCCCTCTCTCTCTCTCCCTTCAGCACCTTCCCTATCTCTCTCCCCCGCCCCTTCCTCTATCTCTCCCCACAGCTCCTTCCCTCTCTCTCTCTCCCCAGCCCCTTCCCTCTCTCCCTCCCCCCAGGCACACCTCTCTCTCTCCCACCCCCCCACACCTCACTCTCCCGAGGACCCTCCCATCTCTCTCTCCCCAGCCCCTCCCCTTTCTCTCTCCCAGGCCCCCTCCCATTTCTCTCTCCCCAGGCCCTCCCCTCGCTCTCTCGACAGCCCCTCCTCTCTCTCTCCTCTCTCTCCCCAGCCTCCCTCCTCTCTCTCTCCCAACCCCTCCCTTCTCTTTCTACCCAGACCCACCCCTCTCTCTATCTGCCCAGCCCCCTCCACTGTCTCTCCAACCTCAGACCCTTCGCTCTCTCTCTCTCTCCCCCAGCCCCTTCCCTTTCACTCTCCCCTCCCCCAGCCCCTTCCCTTTCACTCTCCCCTCAGCCACTGCCCTCTTTCTCTCTCCCCACAGCCCTCTCTCTCTCTCTCCCCTGCCCCTCCCCTCTCTCTCTGTCCCAGCCCTTTCCTTCTCTCTCTCCCCCAACCTCTTCCCTCTCTCTCTCTCCCCAGCCCGTTCCCTCTCTCTCTCTCCCCTCAGCCTCCTTCCCTCTCTCTCTACCCCCAGTCCCTTCCCTCTCTCTCTCCCCCCAACCCCTTCCCTCTCTCTCTCTCCCCCAGCCCTTTCACTCTCTCTCGCTCTTTCCGAGCCCCTCACCTCTCTCTCTCCCCAGCCCCACCCCTCACTCTGCCGAGCACCTTCCCCTCTCTCCAACACCAGCCTGACCCCCAGCCCTCACTCTCCCCAGCCACACCCCTCAATCACCAAGACCCTCCCCTCTCTCTCCCCAGCCCCTCCACTCTTTCTCTCCCCAGCCCCTCCCCTCTCTCTCCCCAGCCCCTCCCCTCTCTCTCCCCAGCCCCTCCCCTCCCTCTCCCCAGCCCCGCCCCTCTCTCTCCCCAGCCCCTCCCCTCTCTCTCCCCAGCCCCTCCCCTCTTTGTCTCTCTCCCCAGCCCCTCCACTCTCTCTCTCCCCAGCCCCGCCCCTCACTCTCATGAGCCCCTCCCCCTCTCTCTCCCCAGCCCCCACCCCCACCCCCACCCCCAACCTTGCACTCTCCCCAGCCACACACCACCCCTCACTCTCCCCAGCCCAAACCCTCAATCGCCACAGTCCTCCCCTCTCTCTCTCTCCCCAGCCCCGCCTCTCTCTCTCTCTCCAGCCCCTCACTCTCTCTCTCCCCAGCCCCTCCACTCTCTCTCTCTCCTCTCTCTCTCTCCCCCAGCCCCTCCGCCCTCTCTCTCACCAACCCCTCCCCTCTCTCTCCCCCAAAACCTCCCTCTCTCTCGCTCTCTAACTCCCCCCAGCCCCTTCCCTCTATCTCACCTGCCTCTTCCCCCTTTCTCTCTCCCCCAGCCCCTGCCCTCTCTCCTGTCTCCCCCCGCCGTCTCTCTCTCTCTCTCCCTCTCTGTCTCCCGAGCTCCTCCCCCTCTCTCTCCTCCCCAGCCCTTCCCCTCTCTCTCTTCCCAGACCCTCCCCTCTCTCTCCAACCCAAGACCCTTCCCTCTCTCTCTCTATCCGCCCAGCCCCTTCCCACTCTCTCTCCCCCCAGCTCCTTCCCCTCTCTCTCTCCCCAGCCCTTCCCCTCTCTCTCTTCCCAGCCCCTCCCTTCTCTCTCTCCAACCCAAACCCCTTCCCTCTCTCTCTCTCCCACAGCCCTCTCTCTCTCTCCCCAGCCCTTTCCTTCTCTCTCTCCCCCAACTTCTTCCCTCTCTCTCTCCCCCAGCACCTTCCCTCACTCTCTATCTCCCCCAGCCCCTTCCCTTTCACTCTCCCCTCAGCCCCTGCACTCTCTCTCTCTCCCCACAGCCCTCTCTCTCTCTATCTCTCTCCCCAGCCCCTCCCATCTCTCTCTGTCCCCAGCCCTTTCCTTCTTTCTCTCCCCCAACTTCTTCCCTCTCTCTCTCTCCCCAGCCCGTTCCCTCTCTCTCTCACCCCCCAGCCCCTTCCCTCTCTCTCTCTGCGCACAGCCCTTCCCACTCTCTCACCTCCCAACCCCTTCCCTCTCCCTCTCCCCAACCCTTTCACTCTCTCTTGCAATTTCCCCGCCCCTCCCCTCTCTCTCACTACCTCCCCAGTCCCTTCCCTCTCTCTCTCCCGAGCCCCTTCTCTCTCTCTCTCCCCAGCCCCTTCCCCTCACTCTCATGAGCCCCTCACCCTCTCACTCCCCAGCCACACTCCCACCCTTCCTCCTCTCCCCAGCCCAAACCCTCAATCGCCAAAGTCCCTCCCCTCTCTCTCTCTCCCCAGCCCCTCCCCTCTCTCTCTCTCCCCAGCCCCCGCCTCTCTCTCTCCAGCCCCTCCCTTCTCTCTCTCCAGCCCCTCCACTCTCTCTCTCTCTCCCCAGCCCCTCCCCCTCTCTCTCAGCAATCCTCCCCTCTCACTCTCACCAGCCGCCCCTCCCCTCACCCTCCCCAAAACCTCCCCTCTCTCTCGCTCTCTCACTTCCCTCAGCCCCTTCCATCTATCTCACAGGCCCCTTCCCTCTCTCTCTCTCCCCCAGCCACTTCACTTTCTCTCTCCCACAGACCCTGCCCTCTCTCCTCTCTCCCCCTGCCGTCTCTCTCTCTCTCTCCCATGCCCCTCCCCTCTCTCTCTCCCCAGCCCTTCCCCTCTCTCTTCCCAGCCCCTCTCCTCTCTCTCCAACCAAAGCCCCTTCCCTCTCTCTCTCTCTCCCTCCAGCACCTTCCCTATCTCTCTCTCCCGCCCCTTCCCTCTATCTCTCTCCCCAGCTCCTTCCGTCTCTCTCTCCCCAGCTCCTTCCCTCTCTCTCTCCCAGCCCCTTCCCTCTCTCCCTCCCCCCCAGGCACACCTCTCTCTCTCTCCCCACCCCCACCCCTCACTCTCCCGAGACCCTCCCAGCTCTCTCTCCCCAGCCCCTCCCCTATCTCTCTCTCCCAGGCCCCTCCCATTTCTCTCACCCCAGCCCCTCCCCTCTCTCTCTCCACAGCCCCTCCTCTCTCTCTCTCTCCACAGCCCCTCCTTTCTCTCTCTCTCCCCAGCCCTTTCCTTCTCTCTCTCCCCCAACCTCTTCCCTCTCTCTCTCTCCCCAGCCCGTTCCCTCTCTCTCTCCCCCCCCAGCCCCTTCGCTCTCTCTCTCTACCCCCAGCCCCTTCCCTCTCTCGCCCCCCAACCCCTTCCCTCTCTCTCTCTCTCCCAACCCCTTCCCTCTCTCTCTCTCCCCCCCAGCCCTTTCACTCTCTCTCGCTCTTTCTGAGCCACTCCCCTCTCTCACACTACCGCCCCAGTCCCTTCCCTCTCTCTCTCTCTCCCGAGCCCCTCACCTCTCTCTCTCCCCAGCCCCACCCCTCACTCTGCCGAGCACCTCCCCTCTCTCCAACACCAGCCCGACCCCCACCCCTCACTCTCCCCAGCCACACCCCACCCCTCACTCTCCCCAGCCCCACCCCTCAAACACCAAGACCCTCCCCTCTCTCTCCCCAGCACCTCCACTCTCTCTCTCCCCAGCCCCTCCCCTCTCTCTCCCCACCCCTCCCCTCTCTCTCCCCACCCCTCCCCTCTCTCTCCCCACCCCTCCCCTCTCTCTCCCCACCCCTCCCCTCTCTCTCCCCTGCCCCTCCCCTCTCTCTCCCCAGCCCTTCCCCTTTTTGTCTCTCTCCCGAGCCCCTCCCCTCTCTCCCCAGCCCCGCCCCTCACTCATGAGCCCCTCCCCCTCTCTCTTAGCAACCCCTCCCCTCTCACTCTCGCCAGCCCCTCCCCTCTCTCTCCCCAAAACCTCCACTCTCTCTCGCTCTCTCACTCCCCCCAGCCCCTTCCATCTATCTCACCAGCCCCTTCCCTCTCTCTCTCTCCCCCAGCCACTTCACTTTCTCTCTCCTACAGACCCTGCCCTCTCTCCTCTCTCCCCCTGCCATCTCTCTCTCTCTCTCACTCTCCCGAGCCCCTCCCCTCTCTCTTCTCTCCCCCTGCCATCTCTCTCTCTCTCTCTCCCGAGCCCCTCAGCTCTCTCTCTCCCCAGCCCTTACCCTCTCTCTCTTCCCAGCCCCTCCACTCTCTCTCCAACCCAAGCCCCTTCCCTCTCTCTCTCTCCCTTCAGCACCTTCCCTATCTCTCTCCCCCGCCCCTTCCCTCTATCTCTCCCCACAGCTCCTTCCCTCTCTCTCTCTCCCCAGCCCCTTCCCTCTCTCCCTCCCCCCAGGCACACCTCTCTCTCTCCCCACCCCCACACCTCACTCTCCCGAGACCCTCCCATCTCTCTCTCCCCAGCCCCTCCCCTTTCTCTCTCCCAGGCCCCTCCCATTTCTCTCTCCCCAGGCCCTCCCCTCGCTCTCTCGACAGCCCCTCCTCTCTCTCTCTCTCTCCCCAGCCTCCCTCCTCTCTCTCTCCCAACCCCTCCCTTCTCTTTCTACCCAGACCCACCCCTCTCTCTATCTGCCCAGCCCCTCCACTGTCTCTCCAACCTCAGATCCTTCGCTCTCTCTCTCTCTCCCCCAGCCCCTTCCCTTTCACTCTCCCCTCAGCCCCTGCCCACTTTCTCTCTCCCCACAGCCCTCTCTCTCTCTCTCTCTCCCCTGCCCCTCCCCTCTCTCTCTGTCCCCAGCCCTTTCCTTCTCTCTCTCCCCCAACCTCTTCCCTCTCTCTCTCTCCCCAGCCCGTTCCCTCTCTCTCTCTCCCCTCAGCCCCTTCCCTCTCTCTCTACCCCCAGTCCCTTCCCTCTCTCTCTCCCCCCAACCCCTTCCCTCTCTCTCTCTCCCCCAGCCCTTTCACTCTCTCTCGCTCTTTCCGAGCCCCTCACCTCTCTCTCCCCAGCCCCACCCCTCACTCTGCCGAGCACCTCCCCTCTCTCCAACACCAGCCTGACCCCCAGCCCTCACTCTCCCCAGCCACACCCCTCAATCACCAAGACCCTCCCCTCTCTCTCCCCAGCCCCTCCACTCTTTCTCTCCCCAGCCCCTCCCCTCTCTCTCCCCAGCCCCTCCCCTCTCTCTCCCCAGCCCCTCCCCTCCCTCTCCCCAGCCCCGCCCCTCTCTCCCCAGCCCCTCCCCTCTCTCTCCCCAGCCCCTCCCCTCTCTCTCCCCAGCCTCTCCCCTCTTTGTCTCTCTCCCCAGCCCCTCCACTCTCTCTCTCCCCAGCCCCGTCCCTCACTCTCATGAGCCCCTCCCCCTCTCTCTCCCCAGCCCCACCCCCACCCCCAACCTTGCACTCTCCCCAGCCACACACCACCCCTCACTCTCCCCAGCCCAAACCCTCAATCGCCACAGTCCCTCCCCTCTCTCTCTCTCCCCAGCCCCGCCTCTCTCTCTCTCTCCAGCCCCTCCACTCTCTCTCCACAGCCCCTCCACTCTCTCTCTCTCTCTCTCTCTCTCTCTCTCCCCAGCCCCTCCGCCCTCTCTCTCACCAACCCCTCCCCTCTCTCTCCCCAAAACCTCCCTCTCTCTCACTCTCTAACTCCCCCCAGCCCCTTCCCTCTATCTCACCTGCCTCTTCCCCCTTTCTCTCTCCCCCAGCCCCTGCCCTCTCTCCTCTCTCCCCCCCGCCGTCTCTCTCTCTCTCTCCCTCTCTGTCTCCCGAGCTCCTCCCCTCTCTCTCTCCCCAGCCCTTCCCCTCTCTCTCTTCCCAGACCCTCCCCTCTCTCTCCAACCCAAGACCCTTCCCTCTCTCTCTCTATCCGCCCAGCCCCTTCCCACTCTCTCTCCCCCCAGCTCCTTCCCTCTCTCTCTTTCCCCAGCCCTTCCCCTCTCTCTCTTCCCAGCCCCTCCCTTCTCTCTCTCCAACCCAAACCCCTTCCCTCTCTCTCTCTCCCACAGCCCTCTCTCTCTCTCCCCAGCCCTTTCCTTCTCTCTCTCCCCCAACTTCTTCCCTCTCTCTCTCTCCCCAGCCCGTTCCCTCTCTCTCTCTCCCCCCCGCTCCTTCCCTCTCTCTCTCTCCCCAGCCCCTTCCCTCTCTCTCTGCCCCCAGCCCTTTCCTTTTCTCTCACCCCCAACCACTTCCCTCTCTCTCTCTCTCCCCAGCCCCTTCCCACTCTTTCTCTCCCCAGCCCCTTGCCTCTCTATCTCTTCCCACACCGTTCTCTCTCTCTCTCCCGAGCCCCTCACCTCTCTCTCTCCCCAACCCCACCCCTCACTCTACCGAGCCCCTCCCCTCTCTCCCACCCCAGCGCGACCCCCACCCCTCACTCTCCCCAGCCACCCCCCCACCCCTCACTCTCCCCAGCCACCCCCCCACCCCTCACTCTCCCCAGCCCCACCCCTCAATCACCACAGCCCCTCCCCTCTCTCTCTCTCCCCTGCCCCTCCACTCTCTCTCTCTCGCTCTCCCCCCCATCCCCTTCCCTCTCTCTCTCTCCCTCAGCCCCTTCCCTGTCTCTTTCACTCTCCCGCCAGCCCTTCCCTCTCTCTCACTCTCTCCCTCCAGCCCCTTCCCTCTCTCTCTCTCTCCCTCCCCCCAGCCCCTTCCCTTTTTCTCTCACCCCAGCCCCCTTTCTCTCCCTCCCCCAGCCCTCTCTCTTTCTCTCTCTCCCAAGCCCCTCACCTCTGTCTCTCCCAAGTCCCTCCCATCTCTCTCTCCCCCCAGCCCCATACCATCTCTCTCCACAGCCCCACCCCTCACTCTCCTGAGACCCTCCCGTCTCTCTCTCCCCAGCCCCAACCCTCACTCTCCCGGGCCCTGCCCTCTCTCCTCCCAGCCCCTCCCCTCTCTCCTCCCAACCCCTCCACTCTCTCTCTCCCCAGCCCCTCCCCTCTCTCTCTCCCCAGCCCCTCCCCTCTCTCTCTCCCCAGCCCCTCCCGTCTCTCTCTCCCCAGCCCCTCCACTCTCTCTCTCCCCAGCCTCACTCCTCTCCCTCTCTCCCAGCTACTCCCTTCTCTTTTTACCAAGCCCCACCCCTCACTCTCTCTGCCCAGCCCATCCCCTCTCTCTCTCCAACCCCAGCCCCTTCCCCTCTCTCTCTCTCCCCCCCAGCACCTTCCCTCACTCTCTATCTCCCCCAGCCCTTTCCCTTTCACTCTCCCCTTAGCCCCTGCACTCTCTCTCTCTCCCACAGCCCTCTCTCTTTCTCTCTCTCCCCAGCCCCTCCCCTCTTTCTCAGTCCCCAGCCCTTTCCTTCTCTCTCTCCCCCAACTTCTTCCCTCTCTCTCTCTCTCCCCAGCCCGTTCCCTCTCTCTCTGCCCCCAGCCCCTTCCCGCTCTCTCTCCTCCCAACCCCTTCCCTCTCCCGCTCCCCCAACTCTCTCTTGCAATTTCCCCGCCCCTCCCCCTCTCCTCTCTCTCACTGCTTCCCCAGTCCCTTCCCTCTCTCTCTCTCCCAGCCCCGCCCCTCACTCTCATGAGCCCCTCCCCCTCTCACACCCCAGCCACACCCCCTCTCACTCCCCAGCCACACCCCCACCCTTCCACTCTCCACAGCCCAAACCCTCAATCGCCACAGTCCCTCCCCTCTCTCTCTCTCTCTCCCCAGCCCCTCCCCTCTCTCTCCCCAGCCCCTCCCCTCTCTCTCCCCAGCCCCTCCCCTCTTTGTCTCTCTCCCGAGCCCCACCCCTCTCTCTCTCCCCAGCCCCGCCCTTTACTCTCATGAGCCCCTCCCCCTCTCTCTCCCCAGCCCCACCCCCACCCTTCCACTCTCCCCAGCCACACACCACCCCTCACTCTCCCCAGCCCAAACCCTCAATCGCCACAGTCCCTCCCCTCTCTCTCTCTCCCCAGCCCCTCCCCTCTCTCTCTCTCCCCAGCCCCGCCTCTCTCTCTCTCCCCAGCCCCTCCCGCTCTCTCTCCGCAACCCCTCCCGCTCTCTCTCCGCAACCCCTCCCCTCTCTCTCTCTCCAGCCCCTCCTCTCTCTCTCCCCAGCCCCTCCCCTCTCTCTCCCAAGTCCCTCCCCTCTCTCACCCCAGCCCCTCCCCTCTCTCTCCCCAGTCCCTCCCCTCTCTCTCTCTGCAGCCCCGCCCCTCACTCTCATGAGCCCCTCCCCCTCTCTCTCCCCAGCCCCACACCCACCGCCACCCTTCCACTCTCCCCAGCCACACACCACCCCTCACTCTCCCCAGCCCAAACCCTCAATCGCCACAGTCCCTCCCCTCTCTCTCTCCCCAGCCCCTCCACTCTCTCTCTCTCCCCAGCCCCACCTCCCTCTCTCTCTCTCCAGCCCCTCCCCTCTCTCTCCCCAGCCCCTCCACTCTCTCTCTCTCTCTCCCCAGCCCCTCCGCCCACTCTCTCACCAACCCCTCCCCTCTCTCTCCCCAAAACCTCCCTCTCTCTTGCTCTCTAACTCCCCCCAGCCCCTTCCCTCTATCTCACCAGCCTCTTCCCTCTCTCTCTCCCCCAGCCCCTGCCCTCTCTCCTCTCTCCCCCGCCATCTCTCTCTCTCTCCCTCTCTCTCTCTCTCCCGAGCTCCTCCCCTCTCTCTCTCCCTAGCCCTTCCCCTCTCTCTCTTCCCAGCCCCTCCCCTCTCTCTCCAACCCAAGCCCCTTCCCTCTCTCTCTCTATCCGCCCAGCCCCTTCCCTCTCTCTCTCCCCCCAGCTCCTTCCCTCTCTCTCTCCCCAGCCCTTCCCTCTCTCTCTCCCCAGCCCTTCCCCTCTCTCTCTTCCCAGCCCTTCCCCTCTCTCTCTTCCCAGCCCCTCCCTTCTCTCTCTCCAACCCAAGCCCCTTCCCTCTCTCTCTCTATCCACCCAACCCCTTCCCTCTCTCTCTCCCCACAGCTCCTTCCCTTTCTGTCTCTCCCCAGCCCCTTCCCTCTCTCTCTGCCCCCAGCCCTTTCCTTTTCTCTCACCCCAACCACTTCCCTCTCTCCCTCTCTCTCTCCCCAGCCCCACCTCTCTCTCGCTCTCCAGCCCCTCCCTTCTCTCTCTCCAGCCCCTCCACTCTCTCTCTCTCCCCAGCCCCTCCCGCTTTCTCTCAGCAACCCGACCCCTCTCACTCTCGCCAGCCCTTCCCCTCTCTCTCCCCAAAACCTCCGCTCTCTCTCGGTCTCTCACTCCCCCAGCCCCTTCCATCTATCTCACCAGCACCTTCCCTCTCTCTCACTCCCCCAGCCACTTCACTTTCTCTCGCCTACAGACCCTGCCCTCTCTCCTCTCTCCCCCTGCCATCTCTCTCTCTCTCTCTCCCGAGCCCCTCCCCTCTCTCTCTCCTCAGCCCTTCCCCTCTCTCTCTTCCCAGCCCTTCCCCTCTCTCTCTTCCCAGCCCCTCCCCTCTCTCTCCAAACCAAGCCCCTTCCCTCTCTCTCCAAACCAAGCCCCTTCCCTCTCTCTCTCCCCCCAGCTCCTTCCCTCTCTCTCTCTCCCCAGCCCCTTCCCTCTCTCCCTCCCCCCAGGCACACCTCTCTCTCTCTCCCCACCCCCACCCCTCACTCAACTGAGACCCTCCCGTCTCTCTCTCCCCAGCCCCAACCCTCACTCTCCCGGGCCCTGCCCTCTCTCCTCCCAGCCCCTCCCCTCTCTCCCTCCCCAGCCCCTCCCCTCTCTCTCTCCCCAGCCCCTCCCCTCTCTCTCTCCACCGCCCCTCCTCTCTCTCTCTCTCCCCAGCCCCTCCACTCACTCTCTTCCCAGCCCCTCCCCTCTCTCTCTCTCCCCAGCCCCTCCTCTCTCTCTCTCTCCCCAGCCCCTCCACTCTCTCTCTCCCCAGCCCCTCCCCTCTCTCTCTCCCCAGCCCGTCCTCTCTCTCTCTCTGTCCCAGCCCCTCCACTCTCTCTCTCCCCGCCCCTCCACTCTCTCTCTCCCCAGCCTCTCCCCTCTCTCTCTCTCCCCAGCCTCACTCTTCTCCCTCTCTCCCAGCTACTCCCTTCTCTTTTTACCAAGTCCCACCCCTCACTCTCTCTGCCCAGCTACTCCCCTCTCTCTCTCCAACCCCAGCCCCTTCCCTCTCTCTCTGTCCCCCCAGCACCTTCCCTCACTCTCTATCTCCCCCAGCCCCTTCCCTTTCACTCTCCCCTCAGCCCCTGCACTCTCTCTCTCCCCACAGCTCTCTCTCTCTCTCTCTCTCCCCAGCCCCTCCCCTCTCTCTCTGTCCCCAGCCCTTTCCTTCTCTCTCTCCCCCAACTTCTTCCCTCTCTCTCTCCCCAGCCTATTCCCTCTCTCTCTCACCCCCCAGCCCCTTCCCTCTCTCTCTCTGCCCCCAGCCCCTTCCCTCTCTCTCACCTCCCAACCCCTTCCCTCTCCCTCTCCCCCAACCCTTTCACTCTCTCTTGCAATTTCCCCGCCCCTCCCCTCTCTCTCACTACCTCCCCGGTCCCTGCCCTCTCTCTCTCCACCTCCCCAGTCCCTTCCCTCTCTCTCTCCCGAGCCCCTTCTCTCTCTCTCTCCCCAGCCCCCTCCCCTCACTCTCATGAGCCCCTCCGCCTCTCACTCCCCAGCCACACTCCCACCCTTCCTCTCTCCCCAGCCCAAACCCTCAATCGCCAAAGTCCCTCC
Organism: Isurus oxyrinchus; assembly: GCA_026770705.1. Lineage (NCBI taxonomy): Eukaryota > Metazoa > Chordata > Chondrichthyes > Lamniformes > Lamnidae > Isurus > Isurus oxyrinchus. Next base: position 23,628 of record JANJGN010003346.1, read on the forward strand.
CCTCTCTCTCTCTCCCAAGCCCCTCCCCTCTCTCTCTCTCTCTCTCCCTCCAGCAACTTCCCTATCTCTCTCCCCCGCCCCTTCCCTCTATCTCTCTCCCCAGCTCCTTCCCTCTCTCTCTCCCCAGCCCCTTCCCTCTCTCCCTCCCCCCAGGCACACCTCTCTCTCTCTCCCCACACCCACCCCTCACTCTCCCGAGACCCTCCCATCTCTCTCTCCCCAGCCCCTCCCCTCTCTCTCTCTCCCAGGCCCCTCCCATTTCTCTCTCCCCAGCCCCTCCCCTCTCTCTCTCCACAGCCCCTCCCCTCTCTCTCTCCCAACCCCTCCCTTCTCTTTCTACCCAGACCCACCCCTCTCTCTCTGCCCAGCCCCTCCACTCTCTCTCCAACCCCAGACCATTCCCTCTCTCTCTCTCCCCCAGCCCCCTTCCCTTTCACTCTCCCCTCAGCCCCTGCCCTCTTTCTCTCTCCCCACAGCCCTCTCTCTCTCTCTCCCCAGCCCCTCCACTCTCTATCTCCCCAGCCCCGCCCCTCTCTCCCCAGCACCTCCCATCTCTCGCCCCAGCCCATCCCCTCTCTCTCCCCAGCCCCTCCCCTCTCTCTCCCCAGCCCCTCCCCTCTCTCTCCCCAGCCCCTCCCCTCTCTCTCCCCAGCCCCTCCCCTCTCTCTCCCCAGCCCCTCCCCTCTCTCTCCCCAGCCCCTCCCCTCTCTCTCCCCAGCCACTCCCCTCTCTCTCCCCAGCCACTCCCCTCTCTCTCCCCAGCCCCTCTCCTCTCTCTCCCCAGCCCCTCCCCTCTCTCTCCCGAGCCCCTCCCCTTTCTCTCACCAGCCCCTCCCCTCTTTGTCTCTCTCCCGAGCCCCACCCCTCTCTCTCTCCCCAGCCCCGCCCTTTACTCTCATGAGCCCCTCCCCCTCCCTCTCCCCAGCCCCACCCCCACCCTTCCACTCTCCCCAGCCGCACACCACCCCTCACTCTCCCCAGCCCAAACCCTCAATCGCCACAGTCCCTCCCCTCTCTCTCTCTCCCCAGCCCCTACCCTCTCTCTCTCTCTCCCCAGCACCGCCTCTCTCTCTCTCTCTCCAGCCCCTCCCTTCTCTCTCTTTCCTGCCCCTCCACTCTCTCTCTCTCTCCCCAGCCCCTCCCGCTCTCTCTCAGCAACCCCTCCCCTCTCACTCACGCCAGCCCCTCCCCTCTCTCTCCCCAAAACCTCCGCTCTCTCTCGCTCTCTCACTCCCCCCAGCCCCTTCCATCTATCTCACCAGCACGTTCCCTCTCTCTCTCTCCCCCAGCCACTTCACTTTCTCTCTCCTACAGACCCTGCCCTCTCTCCTCTCTCCCCCTGCCATCTCTCTCTCTCTCTCTCCCGAGCCCCTCCCCTCTCTCTCTCCCCAGCCCTTCACCTCTCTATCTTTCCAGCCCTTCCCCTCTCTCTCCAACCCAAGCCCCTTCCCTCTCTCTCTCCCCCCAGCTCCTTCCCTCTCTCTCTCTCCCCAGCTCCTTCCCTCTCTCTCTCCCCAGCCCCTTCCCTCTCTCCCTCCCCCCAGGCACACCTCTCTCTCTCTCCCCACCCCCACCCCTCACTCTCCCATCTCTCTCTCCCCAGCCCCTCCCCCCTCTCTCTCTCCCAGGCCCCTCCCATTTCTCTCCCCCAGCCCCTCCCCTCTCTCTATCCACAGCCCCTCCCCTCTCTCTCTCCACAGCCCCTCCTCTCACTCTCTCCACAGCCCCTCCTCTCGCTCTCTCTCCCCAGCCTCCCTCCTCTCTCTCTCTCCCAACCCCTCCCTTCTCTTTCTACCCAGACCCACCCCTCTCTCTCTCTGCCCAGCCCCTCCACTCTCTCTCCACACCCAGACCATTCCCTCTCTCTCTCTCTCCCCCAGCCCCTTCCCTTTCACTCTCCCCTCAGCCCCTGCCCTCTTTCTCTCTCCCCACAGCCCTCTCTCTCTCTCTCTCTCCCCTGCCCCTCCCCTCTCTCTCTCCCCAGCCCCTCCCCTCTCTCTCTCCCCAGCCCCTCCCCTCTCTCTCTCCCCCCAAACCCTTCCCTCTCTCTCTCTCCCCCAGCCCTTTCACTCTCTCCTCGCTCTTTCCGAGCCACTCCCCTCTCATACTACCGCCCCAGTCCCTTCCCTCTCTCTCTCTCTCTCCCGAGCCCCTCACCTCTCTCTCCCCAGCCCCACCCCTCACTCTGCCGAGCACCTCCCCTCTCTCCAACACCAGCCCGACCCCCAACCGTCACTCTCCACAGCCCCGCCCCTCTCTCCACAACCCCTCCCCTCTCCCCAGCCCCTCCCCTCTCTCTCCCCAGCCCCTCCCCTCTTTGTCTCTCTCCCCAGCCCCTCCCCTCTCTCTCTCTGCAGCCCCGCCCCTCACTCATGAGCCCCTCCCCTTCTCTCTCCCCAGCCCCACCCCCACCGCCACCCTTCCACTCTCCCCAGCGACACACCACCCCTCACTCTCCCCAGCCCAAACCCTCAATCGCCACAGTCCCTCCCCTCTCTCTCTCTCCCTAGGCCCTCCACTCTCTCTCTCTCTCCCCAGCCCCACCTCTCTCTCTCTCTCTCCAGCCCCTCCCCTCTCTCTCCCCAGCCCCTCCACTCTCCCTCTCTCTCCCCAGCCCCTCCGCCCTCTCTCTCACCAACCCCTCCCCTCTCTCTCCCCAAAACCTCCCTCTCTCTTGCTCTCTAACTCCCCACAGCCCCTTCCCTCTATCTCACCAGCCTCTTCCCTCTCTCTCTCTCCCCCAGCCCCTTCCCTTTCTCTCTCCCCCAGCCCCTGCCCTCTCTCCTCTCTCCCCCGCCGTCTCTCTCTCTCTCTCTCTCCCTCCCGAGCTCCTCCCCTCTCTCTCTTCCCAGCCCTTCCCCTCTCTCTCTTCCCAGCCCCTCCCCTCTCTCTCTCCAACCCCAGCCCCTTCCCTCACTCTCTCTATCCGCCCAGCCCCTTCCCTCTCTCTCTCCCCCCAGCTCCTTCCCTCTCTCTCTCCCCAGCCCTTCCCCTCTCTCTCTTCCCAGCCCTTCCCCTCTCTCTCTTCCCAGCCCCTCCCTTCTCTCTCTCCAACCCAAGCCCCTTCCCTCTCTCTCTCTATCCGCCCAGCCCCTTCCCTCTCTCTCTCCCCCCAGCTCCTTCCCTCTCTCTCTGCCCCAAGCCCTTTCCTTTTCTCTCACCCCCAACCACTTCCCTCTCTCTCTCTCTCCCCAGCCCCGCCTCTCTCTCTCTTTCCAGCCCCTCCCTTCTCTCTCTCCAGCCCCTCCACTCTCTCTCTCTCCCCAGCCCCTCCCGTTCTCTCTCAGCAGCCCCTCCCCTCTCTCTCCCCAAAACCTCCGCTCTCTCTCGCTCTCTCACTCCCCCCAGCCCCTTCCATTTATCTCACCAGCACCTTCCCTCTCTCTCTCTCCCCCAGCCACTTCACTTTCTCTCTCCTACAGACCCTGCCCTCTCTCCTCTCTCCCCCTGCCATCTCTCTCTCTCTCCTAAGCCCCTCCCCTCTCTCTCTCCACAGCCCATCCCCTCTCTCTCTGTCCCCAGCCCTTTCCTTCTCTCTCTCCCCCAACTTCTTCCCTCTCTCTCTCTCCCCAGCCCATTCCCTCTCTCTCTCACCCCCCAGCCCCTTCCCTCTCTCTCTCTGCCCCCAGTCCCTTCCCTCTCTCTCACCTCCCAACCCCTTCCCTCTCCCTCTCCCCCAACCCTTTCAATCTCTCTTGCAATTTCCCCGCCCCTCCCCACTCTCTCACCCCCTCCCCAGTCCCTTCCCTCTCTCTCTCCCGAGCCCCTTCTCTCTCTCTCTCCCCAGCCCCCTCCACTCACTCTCATGAGCCCCTCCCCCTCTCACTCCCCAGCCACCCTCCCACCCTTCCTCTCTCCCCAGCCCAAACCCTCAATCGCCAAAGTCCCTCCCCTCTCTCTCTCTCCCCAGCCCCTCCCCTCTCTCTCACCCCTGCCCCGCCTCTCTCTCTCCAGCCCCTCCCTTCTCTCTCTCCAGCCCCTCCCTTCTCTCTCTCCAGCCCCTCCCTTCTCTCTCTCCAGCCTCTCCACTCTCTCTCTCTCTCCCCAGCTCCTCCCCCTCTCTCTCAGCAACCCCGCCCCTCTCACTCTCGCCAGCCCCTCCCCTCTCCCTCCCCAAAACCTCCCCTCTCCCTCCCCAAAACCTCCCCTCTCTCTCGCTCTCTCACTCCCCCCAGCCCCTTCCATCTATCTCACCAGCCTGTTCCCTCTCTCTCTCTCCCCCAGCCACTTCACTTTCTCTCTCCTACAGACCCTGCCCTCTCTCCTCTCTCCCCCTGCCGTCTCTCTCTCTCTCTCTCTCCCATGCCCCTCCCCTCTCTCTCTCCCCAGCCCTTCCCCTCTCTCTCTTCCCAGCCCCTCCCCTCTCTCTCCAACCCAAGCCCCTTCCCTCTCTCTCTCTCTCTCCCTCCTGCACCTTCCCTATCTCTCTCCCCCGCCCCTTCCCTCTATCTCTCTCCCAAGCTCCTTCCCTCTCTCTCTCCCTAGCTCCTTCCCTCTCTCTCTCCCCAGCCCCTTCCCTCTCTCCCTCCCCCCAGGCACACCTCTCTCTCTCTCCCCACCCCCACCCCTCACTCTCCCGAGACCCTCCCATCTCTCTCTCCCCAGCCCCTCCCCTCTCTCTCTCCAACAGCCCCTCCCCTCTCTCTCCACAGCCACTCCTCTCTCTCTCTCTCTCTCCCCAGCCTCCCTCCTCTGTCTCTCTCCCAACCCCGCCCCTCTCTTTCTACCCAGACCCACCCCTCTCTCTCTCTGCCCAGCCCCTCCACTCTCTCAACCCCAGACCCTTCCCCCTCTCTCTCTCTCCCCCAGCCCCTTCCCTTTCACTCACCCCTCAGCCCCTGCCCTCTTTCTCTCTCCCCACAGCCCTCTCTCTCTCTCTCTCCCCTGCCCCTCCCCTCTCTCTCTGTCCCCAGCCCTTTCCTTCTCTCTCTCCCCCAACCTCTTCCCTCTCTCTCTCTCCCCAGCCCATTCCCTCTCTCTCTCCCCCCCCCCAGCCCCTTCCCTCTCTCTCTCTACCCCCAGCCCCTTCCCTCTCTCTCTCCCCCCCAACCCCTTCCCTCTCTCTCTCTCCCCCAGCCCTTTCACTCTCTCTCGCTCTTTCTGAGCCACTCCCCTCTCTCACACTACCGCCCCAGTCCCTTCCCTCTCTCTCTCTCTCTCCCGAGCCCCTCACCTCTCTCGCTCCCCAGCCCCACCCCTCACTCTGCCGAGCACCTCCCCTCTCTCCAACACCAGCCCGACCCCCACCCCTCACTCTCCCCAGCCACACCCCACCCCTCACTCTCCCCAGCCCCACCCCTCAATCACCAAGACCCTCCCCTCTCTCTCTCCTGCCCCTCCACTCTCTCTCTCCCCAGCCCCGCCCCTCTCTCCCCAGCCCCTCCCCTCTCTCTCCCCAGCCCCTCCCCTCTCTCCCCAGCCCCTCCCCTCTCTCTCCCCAGCCCCTCCCCTCTCTCTCCCCAGCCCCTCCCCTCTTTGTCTCTCTCCCGAGCCCGTCCCCTCTCTCTCTCCCCAGCCCCGCCCCTCACTCTCATGAGCCTCTCCCCCTCTCTCTCCCCAGCCCCACCCCCACCCTTCCACTCTCCCCAGCCACACACCACACCTCACTCTCCCCAGCCCAAACCCTCAATCGCCACAGTCCCTCCCCTCTCTCTCTCTCTCCCCAGCCCCGCCTCTCTCTCTCTCTCCAGCCCCTCCCTTCTCTCTCTCCAGCCCCTCCACTCTCTCTCTCTCTCTCTCTCCCCAACCCCTCTCCTCTCTCTCAGCAACCCCTCCCCTCTCACTCTCGCCAGCCCCTCCCCTCTCTCTCCCCAAAACCTCCACTCTCTCTCGCTCTCTCACTCCCCACAGCCCCTTCCATCTATCTCACCAGCCCCTTCCCTCTCTCTCTCTCCCCCAGCCACTTCACTTTCTCTCTCCTACAGACCCTGCCCTCTCTCCTCTCTCCCCCTGCCATCTCTCTCTCTCTCACTCTCCCGAGCCCCTCCCCTCTCTCTTCTCTACCCCTGCCATCTCACTCTCTCTCTCTCCCCCCGAGCCCCTCCCCTCTCTCCCCAGCCATTTCCCTCTCCCTCTTCACAGCCCCTCCCCTCTCTCCAACCCAAGCCCCTTCCCTCTCTCTCTCTCTCTCTCCCTTCAGCACCTTCCCTATCTCTCTCCCCCGCCCCTTCCCTCTATCTCTCCCCCCAGCTCCTTCCCTCTCTCTCCCCCCCCAGCTCCTTCCCTCTCTCTCCCCAGCCCCTTCCCTCTCTCCCTCCCGCCAGGCACACCTCTCTCTCCCCACCCCCACCCCTCACTCACCCGAGAACCTCCCATCTCTCTCTCCCCAGCCCCTCCACTTTCTCTCTCCCAGGCCCCTCCCATTTTTCTCTGCCCAGGCCCTCCCCTCTCTCTCTCCACAGCCCCTCCTCTCTCTCTCTCTCTCTCCCCAGCCTCCCTCCTCTCTCTCTCTCCCAACCCCTCTCTTCTCTTTCTACCCAGACCCACCCCTCTCTCTCTCTGCCCAGCCCCTCCAATCTCTCTCCAACCTGAGACCCTTCACTCTCTCTCTCTCTCCCCCAGCGCCTTCCCTTTCACTCTCCCCTCAGCCCTTGCCCTCTTTCTCTCTCCCCACAGCCCCCTCTCTCTCTCTCTCTCTCTCCCCTGCCCCTCCCCCTCCCCCTCCCCTCTCACTCTGTCCCCAGCCCTTTCCTTCTCTCTCTCCCCCAACCTCTTCCCTCTCTCTCTCTCCCCAGCCCGTTCCCTCTCTCTCTCTCCCGTCAGCCCCTTCCCTCTCTCTCTACCCCCCAGTCCCTTCCCTCTCTCTCTCCCCCCAACCCCTTCCCTCTCTCTCTCTCCCCCAGCCCTTTCACTCTCTCTCGCTCTTTCCGAGCCACTCCCCTCTCTCACACTACTGCCCCAGTCCCTTCCCTCTCTCTCTCTCTCCCGAGCCCCTCACCTCTCTCTCTCCCCAGCCCCACCCCTCACTCTGCCGAGCACCTCCCCTCTCTCCAACACCAAGCCCGACCCCCAGACCTCACTCTCCCCAGCCCCACCCCTCAATCATCAAGACCCTCCCCTCTCTCTCCCCAGCCCCTCCACTCTCTCTCTCCCCAGCCCCTCCCCTCTCTCTCCCCAGCCCCTCCCCTCTCTCCCCAGCCCCTCCCCTCTCTCTCCCCAGCCCCTCCCCTCTCTCTCTCTGCAGCCCCGCCCCCTCTCTCTCCCCAGCCCCACCCCCAACCTTCCACTCTCCCCAGCCACACACCACCCCTCACTCTCCCCAGCCCAAACCCTCAATCGCCACAGTCCCTCCCCTCTCTCTCCCCAGCCCCGCCTCTCTCTCTCTCTCTCCAGCCCCTCCCCTCTCTCTCCCCAGCCCCTCCACTCTCTCTCTCTCTCTCTCCCCAGCCCCTCCGCCCTCTCTCTCACCAACCCCTCCCCTCTCTCTCCCCAAAACCTCCCTCTCTCTCGCTCTCTAACTCCCCCCAGCCCCTTCCCTCTATCTCACAAGCCTCTTCCCTCTCTCTCTCTCCCCAGCCCGTTCCCTCTCTCTCTCTCCCGTCAGCCCCTTCCCTCTCTCTCTACCCCCAGTCCCTTCCCTCTCTCTCTCCCCCCAACCCCTTCCCTCTCTCTCTCCCCCCAACCCCTTCCCTCTCTCTCTCTCCCCCAGCCCTTTCACTCTCTCTCGCTCTTTCCGAGCCACTCCCCTCTCTCACACTACTGCCCCAGTCCCTTCCCTCTCTCTCTCTCTCCCGAGCCCCTCACCTCTCTCTCTCCCCAGCCCCACCCCTCACTCTGCCGAGCACCTCCCCTCTCTCCAACACCAGCCCGACCCCCAGACCTCACTCTCCCCAGCCCCACCCCTCAATCATCAAGACCCTCCCCTCTCTCTCCCCAGCCCCTCCACTCTCTCTCTCCCCCAGCCCCGCCCCTCTCTCCCCAGCCCCTCCCCTCTCTCTCCCCAGCCCCTCCCCTCTCTCCCCAGCCCCTCCCCTCTCTCTCCCCAGCCCCTCCCCTCTCTCTCCCCAGCCCCTCCCCTCTTTGTCTCTCTCCCGAGCCCGTCCCCTCTCTCTCTCCCCAGTCCCCGCCCCTCACTCTCATGAGCCTCTCCCCCTCTCTCTCCCCAGCCCCACCCCCACCCTTCCACTCTCCCCAGCCACACACCACCCCTCTCTCTCCCCAGCCCCTCCCCTCTCTCTCTCCCCAGCCCCTCCCCTCTCTCTCTCCCCAGCCCCTCCCCTCTCTCTCCCCAGCCCCTCCCCTCTCTCTCCCCAGCCCCTCCCCTCTCTCTCCCCAGCCCCTCCCCTCTCTCTCCCCAGCCCCTCCCCTCTCTCTCCCCAGCCCCTCACCTCTCTCTCCCCAGCCCCTCCCCTCTTTGTCTCTCTCCCCAGCCACTCCCCTCTCTCTCTCTGCAGCCCCGCCCCTCACTCTCATGAGCCCCTCCCCCTCTCTCTCCCCAGCCCCACCCCCAACCTTCCACTCTCCCCAGCCACACACCACCCCTCACTCTCCCCCAGCCCAAACACTCAATCGCCACAGTCCCTCCCCTCTCTCTCTCTCCCCAGCCCCGCCTCTCTCTCTCTCTCCAGCCCCTCCCCTCTCTCTCCCCAGCCCCTCCACTCTCTCTCTCTCTCTCTCCCCAGCCCCTCCGCCCTCTCTCTCACCAACCCCTCCCCTCTCTCTCCCCAAAACCTCCCTCTCTCTCGCTCTCTAACTCCCCCCCAGCCCCTTCCCTCTATCTCACCAGCCTCTTCCCTCTCTCTCTCTCCCCCAGCCCCTTCCCTTTCTCTGTCCCCCAGCCCCTTCCCTTTCTCTCTCCCCCAGCCCCTGCCCTCTCTCCTCTCCCCAGCCCTTCCCCTCTCTCTCTTCCCAGCCCCTCCCCTCTCTCTCCAACCCAAGCCCCTTCCCTCTCTCTCCAACCCAAGCCCCTTCCCTCTCTCTCTCTATCACCCCAGTCCCTTCCCTCTCTCTCTCCCCACAGCTCCTTCCCTCTCTCTCTCTCCCCAGCCCCTTCCCTCTCTCTCTCTCCCCAGCCCCTTCCCTCTCTCTCTGCCCCCAGCCCTTTCCTTTTCTCTCACCCCCAACCACTTCCCTCTCTCTCTCTCTCCCCAGCCCCTTCCCACTCTTTCTCTCCCCAGCCCCTTGCCTCTCTATCTCTCCCCCACACCGTTCTCTCTCTCTCTCTCTCCCGAGCCCCTCACCTCTCTCTCTCCCCAGCCCCACCCCTCACTCTACCGAGCCCCTCCCCTCTCTCCCACCCCAGCGCGACCCCCACCCCTCACTCTCCCCAGCCACCCCTCACTCTCCCCAGCCCCCACCCCTCAATCACCACAGCCCCTCCCCTCTCTCTCTCTCCCCAGCCCCTCCACTCTCTCTCTCTCGCTCTCCCCCCAGCCCCTTCCCTCTCGCTCTCTCTCCCTCAGCCCCTTCCCTGTCTCTTTCACTCTCCCGCCAGTGCTTCCCTCTCTCTCACTCTCTCCCTCCAGCCCCTTCCCTCTCTCTCTCTCTCCCCCCAGCCCCTTCCCTTTTTCTCTCACCTCAGCCCCCTTTCTCTCCCTCCCCCAGCCCTCTCTCTGTCTCTCTCTCTCCCAAGCCCCTCACCTCTGTCTCTCCCAAGTCCCTCCCATCTCTCTCTCCCCCCCATCCCCATACCATGTCTCTCCACAGCCCCACCCCTCACTCTCCCGAACCATTCCCGTCTCTCTCTCCCCAGCCCCACCCCTCTCCCGGCCCCTCCCCTCTCTCTCTCCACCCAGGCACACCTCTCTCTCTCTCCCCACCCCCACCCCTCACTCTCCTGAGACCCTCCCGTCTCTCTCTCCCCAGCCCCAACCCTCACTCTCCCGGGCCCTGCCCTCTCTCCTCCCAAACCCTCCCCTCTCTCCTCCCAACCCCTCCACTCTCTCTCTCCCCAGCCCCTCCACTCTCTCTCTCCCCAGCCCCTCCCCTCTCTCTCTCCCCAGCCCCTCCCCTCTCTCTCTCCCCAGCCCCTCCACTCTCTCTCTCCCAGCCCCTCCCCTCTCTCTCTCCCCAGCCTCACTCCTCTCCCTCTCTCCCAGCTACTCCCTTCTCTTTTTACCAAGCCCCACCCCGCACTCTCTCTGCCCAGCCCCTCCCCTCTCTCTCTCCAACCCCAGCCCCTTCCCCTCTCTCTCTCTCCCCCCAGCACCTTCCCTCACTCTCTATCTCCCCCAGCCCTTTCCCTTTCACTCTCCCCTTAGCCCCTGCCCTCTCTCTCTCCCACAGCCCTCTCTCTCTCTCTCTCCCCAGCCCCTCTCCTCTCTCTCAGTCCCCAGCCCTTTCCTTCTCTCTCTCCCCCAACTTCTTCCCTCTCTCTCTCTCCGCAGCCCGTTCCCTCTCTCTCTCACCCCCCCAGCCCCTTCCCTCTCTCTCTCACCCCCCCCAGCCCCTTCCCTCTCTCTCTCTGCCCCCAGCCCCTTCCCTCTCTCTCTCCTCCCAACCCCTTCCCTCTCCCTCTCCCCCAACCCTTTCACTCTCTCTTGCAATTTACCTGCCCCTCCCCTCTCCTCTCTCTCACTACCTCCCCAGTCCCTTCCCTCTCTCTCTCTCTCCCGAGCCCCTTCCCTCGCTCTCTCCCCAGCCCCGCCCCTCACTCGCATGAGCCCCTCCCCCTCTCACACCCCAGCCACACCCCCTCTCACTCCCCAGCCACACCCCCTCTCACTCCCCAGCCACACCCCCACCCTTCCACTCTCCCCAGCCCAAACCCTCAATCGTCACAGTCCCTCCCCTCTCTCTCTCTCCCCAGCCCCTCCCCTTTCTCTCTCACCCCTGCCCCACCTCTCTCTCTCTCCCCAGCCCCTCCACGCTCTCTCTCTCCCCAGCCCCTCCCTTCTCTCTCTCCAGCCCCTCCCTTCTCTCTCTCCAGCCCCTCCACTCTCTCTCTCTCTCCCCAGCTCCTCCCCCTCTCTCTCAGCAATGCCTCCCCTCTCATTCTCGCCAGCCCCTCCCCCCTCCCTCCCCAAAACCTCCCCTCTCTCTCGCTCTCTCACTCCCCCCAGCCCCTTCCATCTATCTCACAGGCCCCTTCCCTCTCTCTCTCTCCCCCAGCCACTTCACTTTCTCTCTCCCACACCCTGCCCTCTCTCTCTCTCCCCCTGCCGTCTCTCTCTCTCTCTCTCTCCCGAACCCCTCCCCTCTCTCTTTCCCCAGCCCTTCCCCTCTGTATCTTCCCAGCCCTTCCCCTCTCTCTCCAACCCAAGCCGCTTCCCTCTCTTTCTCCCCAGCCCCTTCCCTCTCTCCCTCACCCCAGGCACACCTCTCTCTCCCCACCCCCACCCCTCACTCTCCCGAGATCCTCATATCTCTCACTCCCCAGCCCCTCCCCTTTCTCTCTCCCAGGCCCCTCCCATTTCTCTCTCCCCAGCCCCTCCCCTCTCTCTCTCCACAGCCCCTCCTCTCTCTCTCTCTCCCCAGCCTCCCTCCTCTCTCTCTCTCCCAACCCCTCCCTTCTCTTTCTACCCAGACCCACCCCTCTCTCTCTCTGCCCAGCCCCTCCACTCTCTCTCCAACCTCAGACCATTCCCTCTCTCTCTCTCTCTCCCCCAGCCCCTTCCTTTTCACTCTCCCCTCAGCCCCTGCCCTCTTTCTCTCTCCCCACAGCCCTCTCTCTCTCTCCCCTGCCCCTCCCCTCTCTCTGTCCCCAGCCCTTTCCTTCTCTCTCTCCCCCAACCTCTTCCCTCTCTCACTCTCCCCAGCCCATTCCCTCTCTCTCTCTCCCCCCAGCCCCTTCCCTCTCTCACTCTACCCGCAGCCCTTTCACTCTCTCTCTCTCTTTCCGAGCCACTCCCCTCTCTCACACTACCCGCCCCAGTCCCTACCCTCTCTCTCTCTCTCTCTCTCCCGAGCCCCTCACCTCTCTCTCTCCCCAGCCCCACCCCTCACTCTGCCGAGCACCTTCCCTCTCTCCAACACCAGCCCGACCCCCAACCCTCACTCTCCCCAGCCCCACCCCTCAATCACCAAGACCCTCCCCTCACTCTCCCCAGCCCCGCCCCTCTCTCCTCAGCCCCTCCCCTCTCTCCCCAGCCCCTCCCCTCTCTCTCCCCAGGCCCTCTCCTCTCTCGCCCCAGCCCCACCCCTCTCTCTCCGCAGCCCCGCCCCTCACTCTCATGAGCCCCTCCCCCTCTCTCTCCCCAGCCCCACCCCCACCGCCACCCTTCCACTCTCCCCAGCCCAAACCCTCAATCGCCACAGTCCCTCCCCTCTCTCTCTCTCCCCAGCCCCTCCACTCTCTCTCTCTCTCTCCAGCCCCTCCCCTCTCTCTCCCCAGCCCCTCCACTCTCTCTCTCTCTTCCCAGCCCCTCCGCCCTCTCTCTCACCAACCCCTCCCCTCTCTCTCCCCAAAACCTCCCTCTCTCTTGCTCTCTAACTCCCCCCAGCCCCTTCCCTCTATCTCACCAGCCTCTTCCTTCTCTATCTCTCCCCCAGCCCCTTCCCTTTCTCTCACCCCCAGCCCCTGCCCTCTCTCCTCTCTCCCCTGCTGTCTCTCTCTCTCTCTCTCCCTCTCTCTCTCTCTCCCGAGCTCCTCCCCTCTCTCTCTTCCCAGCCCCTCCCCTCTCTCTCTCCAACCCAAGCCCCTTCCCTCTCTCTCTCTATCCGCCCAGCCCCTTCCCTCTCTCTCTCCCCCCAGCTCCTTCCCTCTCTCTTTCTCCCCAGCCCTTCCCCTCTCTCTCTTCCCAGCCCTTCCCCTCTCTCTCTTCCCAGCCCCTCCCTTCCCTCTCTCCAACCCAAGCCCCTTCCCTCTCTCTCTCTATCCGCCCAGCCCCTTCCCTCTCTCTCTCCCCCCAGCTCCTTCCCTCTCTCTCTCTCCCCAGCCCCTTCCCTCTCTCTCTGCCCCCAGCCCTTTCCTTTTCTCTCACCCCCAACCACTTCCCTCTCTCTCTCCCCAGCCCCGCCTCTGTGTCTCTCTCCAGCCCCTCCCTTCTCTCTCTCCAGCCCCTCCACTCTCTCTCTCTCTCTCCCCAGCCCCTCCCGCTCTCTCTCAGCAACCCGTCCCCTCTCACTCTCGCCAGCCCTTCCCCTCTCTCTCCCCAAAACCTACGCTCTCTCTCGCTCTCTCACTCCCCCCAGCCCCTTCCATCTATCTCACCAGCACCTTCCCTCTCTCTCTCTCCCCCAGCCACTTCACTTTCTCTCTCCTGCAGACCCTGCCCTCTCTCCTCTCTCCCCCTGCCATCTCTCTCTCTCTCTCTCTCCCGAGCAACTCCCCTCTCTCTCTCCCCAGCCCTTCCCCTCTCTCTCTTCCCAGCCCCTTCCCTCTATCTCCAACCCAAGCCCCTTCCCTCTCTCTCTCCCCCCAGCTCCTTCCCTCTCTTTCTCTCCCCAGCCCCTTCCCTCTCTCCCTCCCCCCAGGCACACCTCTCTCTCTCTCCCCACCCCCACCCCTCACTCTCCCGAGACCCTCCCATCTCTCTCTCCCCAGCCCCTCCCCTATCTCTCTCCACAGCCCCTCCTCTCTCTCTCTCCCCAGCCTCCCTCCTTTCTCTCTCTCCCAACCCCTCCCTTCTCTTTCTACCCAGACCCACCCCTCTCTCTCTCTGCCCAGCCCCTCCACTCTCTCTCCAACTTCAGACCCTTCCCTCTCTCTCTCTCTCCCCCAGCCCCTTCCCTTTCACTCTCCACTCAGCCCCTGCCCTCTTTCTCTCTCCCCACAGCCCTCTCTCTCTCTCTCTCTCCCCTGCCCGTCCCATCTCTCTCTGTCCCCAGCCCTTTCCTTCTCTCTCTCCCCCAACCTCTTCCCTCTCTCTCTCTCCCCAGCCCGTTCCCTCTCTCTCTCTCCCCCCAGCCCCTTCCCTCTCTCTCTCTACCCCCAGCCCCTTCCCTCTCTCACTCCCCCCAACCCCTTCCCTCTCTCTCTCTCCCCCAGCCCTTTCACTCTCTCTCGCTCTTTCCGAGCCACTCCCCTCTCTCACACTACCGCCCCAGTCCCTTCCCTCTCTCTCTCTCTCCCGAGCCCCTCACCTCTCTCTCTCCCCAGCCCCACCCCTCACTCTGCCGAGCACCTCCCCTCTCTCCAACACCAGCCCGACCCCCACCCCTCACTCTCCCCAGCCCCACCCCTCAATCACCAAGACCCTCCCCTCTCTCTCCCCAGCCCCTCCACTCTCTCTCTCCCCAGCACCCGCCCCTCTCTCCCCAGCCCATCCCCTCTCTCCCCAGCCCCCCCCCTCTCTCTCCCCAGCCCCTCCCCTCTCTCTCCCCAGCCCCTCCCCTCTTTGTCTCTCTCCCGAGACCCTCCACTCTCTCTCTCCCCAGCCCCGCCCCTCACTCTCATGAGCCCCTCCCCCTCTCTCTCCCCAGCCCCACCCCCACCGCCACCCTTCCACTCTCCCCAGCCACACACCACCCCTCACTCTCCCCAGCCCAAACCCTCAATCGCCACAATCCCTGCCCTCTCTCTCTCTCCCCAGCCCCTCCACTCTCTCTCTCACTCCCCAGCCCCACTTCTCTCTCTCTCTGCAGCCCCTCCCCTCTCTCTCCCCAGCCCCTCCACTCTCTCTCTCTCTCCCCAGCCCCTCCGCCCTCTCTCTCACCAACCCCTCCCCTCTCTCTCCCCAAAACCTCCCTCTCTCTTGCTCTCTAACTCCCCCCAGCCCCTTCCCTCTATCTCACCAGCCTCTTCCATCTCTCTCTCTCCCCCAGCCCCTGCCCTCTCTCCTCTCTCCCCCCGCCGTCTCTCTCCCCCGCCGTCTCTCTCTCTCTCTCTCCCTCTCTCTCTCTCTCTCCCGAGCTCCTCCCCTCTCTCTCTCCCCAGCCCTTCCCCTCTCTCTCTCCCCAGCCCCTCCCCTCTCTCTCCAACCCAAGCCCCTTCCCTCTTTCTCTCCCCCAGCTCCTTGCCTCTCTCTCTCTCCCCAGCCCCTTCCCTCTCTCCCTCCCCCCAGGCACACCTCTCTCTCTCTCCCCACCCCCACCCCTCACTCTCCCGAGACCCTCCCATCTCTCTCTCTCCAGCCCCTCCCCTCTCTCTCCCCAGCCCCTCCACTCTCTCTCTCTCTCTTCCCAGCCCCTCCGCCCTCTCTCTCACCAACCCCTCCCCTCTCTCTCCCCAAAACCTCCCTCTCTCTTGCTCTCTAACTCCCCCCAGCTCCTTCCCTCTCTTTCTCCCCAGCCCTTCCCCTCTCTCTCTTCCCAGCCCTTCCCCTCTCTCTCTTCCCAGCCCCTCCCTTCTCTCTCTCCAACCCAAGCCCCTTCCCTCTCTCTCTCTATCCGCCCAGCCCCTTCCCTCTCTCTCTCCCCCAGCTCCTTCCCTCTCTCTCTCTCCCCAGCCCCTTCCCTCTCTCTCTGCCCCCAGCCCTTTCCTTTTCTCTCACCCCCAACCACTTCCCTCTCTCTCTCTCCCCAGCCCCTTCCCTCTCTCTCTCTCTCTCCCCACCCCCTTCCTCTCTCTCTCTCCCCAGACCCTTGCCTCTCTATCTCTCCCCACCCCCTTCTCTCTCTCTCTCTCTCCCGAGCCCCTCACCTCTCTCTCTCCCCAGCCCCTCCCCTTTCTCTCTCCCAGGCCCCTCCCATTTCTCTCTCCCCAGCCCCTCGCTCTCTCTCTCCACAGCCCCTCCTCTCTCTCTCTCTCCCCAGCCTCCCTCCTCTCTCTCTCTCCCAACCCCTCCCTTCTCTTTCTATCCAGACCCACCCCTCTCTCTCTCTGCCCAGCCCCTCCACTCTATCTCCAACCTCAGACCCTTCCCTCTCTCTCTCTCTCTCCCCCAGCCCCTTCACTTTCACTCTCCCCTCAGCCCCTGCCCTCTTTCTCTCTCCCCACAGCCCCTGCCCTCTTTCTCTCTCCCCACAGCCCTCTCTCTCTCTCTCTCTCCCCTGCCTCTCCCCTCTCTCTCTGTCCCCAGCCCTTTCCTTCTCTCTCTCCCCCAACCTCTTCCTTCTCTCTCTCTCCCCAGCCCGTTCCCTCTCTCTCTCTCCCCCCAGCCCCTTCCCTTTCTCTCTCTACCCCCAGCCCCTTCCCTCTCTCTCTCCCCCAATCCCTTCCCTCTCTCTCTCTCCCCCAGCCCTTTCACTCTCTCTCGCTCTTTCCGAGCCACTCCCCTCTCTCACACTACCGCCCCAGTCCCTTCCCTCTCTCTCTCTCTCTCCCGAGCCCCTCACCTCTCTCTCTCCCCAGCCCCACCCCTCACTCTGCCGAGCACCTCCCCTCTTTCCAACACCAGCCCGACCCCCACCCCTCACTCTCCCCAGCCCCACCCCTCAATTATCAAGACCCTCCCCTCTCTCTCCCCAGCCCCTCCCCTCAATCATCAAGACCCTCCCCTCTCTCTCCCCAGCCCCGCCCCTCTCTCCCCAGCCCCTCCCCTCTCTCTCCCCAGCCCCCTCCCCTCTCTCTCCCCAGCCCCTCCCCTCTTTGTCTCTCTCCCGAGCCCCTCCCCTCTCTCTCTCCCCAGCCCCGCCCCTCACTCTCATGAGCCCCTCCCCCTCTCTCTCCCCAGCCCCACCCCCACCGCCACCCTTCCACTCTCCCCAGCCACACACCACCCCTCACTCTCCCCAGCCCAAACCCTCAATCGCCACAGTCCCTCCCCTCTCTCTCTCTCCCCAGCCCCTCCACTCTCTCTCTCTCCCCAGCCCCACCTCTCTCTCTCTCTCCAGCCCCTCCCCTCTCTCTCCCCAGCCCCTCCACTCTCTCTCTCTCTCTTCCCAGCCCCTCCGCCCTCTCTCTCACCAACCCCTCCCCTCTCTCTCCCCAAAACCTCCCTCTCTCTTGCTCTCTAACTCCCCCCAGCTCCTTCCCTCTCTTTCTCCCCAGCCCTTCCCCTCTCTCTCTTCCCAGCCCTTCCCCTCTCTCTCTTCCCAGCCCCTCCCTTCTCTCTCTCCAACCCAAGCCCCTTCCCTCTCTCTCTCTATCCGCCCAGCCCCTTCCCTCTCTCTCTCCCCCCAGCTCCTTCCCTCTCTCTCTCTCCCCAGCCCCTTCCCTCTCTCTCTGCCCCCAGCCCTTTCCTTTTCTCTCACCCCCAACCACTTCCCTCTCTCTCTCTCCCCAGCCCCTTCCCTCTCTCTCTCTCTCTCTCTCCCCACCCCCTTCCCTCTCTCTCTCTCCCCAGACCCTTGCCTCTCTATCTCTCCCCACCCCCTTCTCTCTCTCTCTCTCTCCCGAGCCCCTCACCTCTCTCTCTCCCCAGACCCACCCCTCACTCTCCCCAGCCACCTCCCACCCCTCACTCTCCCCAGCCCCACACCTCAATCGCCACAGCTCCTCTCCTCTCTCTCTCTCTCCAAAGCCCCGCCCCTCTCTCTCCCCAGCCCCTCCCCTCTCTCTCCCCAGCCCCTCCCCCCTCTCTCTCTCTCCAGCCCCTCCCCTCTCTGTCTCACCAGCCCCTCCAATCTCTCACCCCAACCCCTCCCCTCTCTCTCCCTCTCTCGCTCCCTGCACCCCCTTCTCTCTCTCCCCAGTCCTTTCCCTCTCTCTCTCTCCATCAGCCCCTTCTATTTCTCTGTCTCTCTCCACCCAGCCCCTTCCCTCTCTCTCACTCTCTCCCCCCAGCCCCTTCCCTCACTCTCTCTCTTCCCCCAGCCCATTCCCTTTCTCTCTCACCCAAGCCCCTGCCCTCTTTCTCTCTCTACCCCAGCCCTCTCTCTCTCTCTCTCCTGAGCCCCCTCACTTCTCTCTCTCCCAAGTCCCTCCCCTCTCTCTCTCCCCCCAGCCCCATACCATCTCTCTCCACAACCCCACCCCTCACTCTCCCGAAACCCTCCCGTCTCTCTCTCCCCAGCCCCACCCCTTTCTCTCCCAAGCCCCTCCCATCTCTCTCTCCCCAGCCCCAACCCTGACTCTCCCGGGCCCTCCCCTCTCTCCATCAAGCCCCTCCCCTATCTCTCTCTCCCCAGCCCCTCCCCTCTCTCTCTCCGCAGCCCCTCCCCTCTCTCTCCCCAGCCCCTCCCTTCCCCTCTCTCTCCCCAGCAGCTCCCCTCTCTCTCTCCGCAGCCACTCACATCGCTCTCTCTCCACAGCCCCTCTCCTCTCTCCCTCTACCCAGCCCTCTCCCTTCTCTCTCTCTCCCAGCCCCTCCCCTCTCTTTCTAACCAGCCCCTCCCCCCTCTCTCTCTCCCCTGCCCCTCCCCTCTCTCTCCCCCAGCCCCTCCCCTCTCTCTCCCCAGCCTTTCCCCTCTCTCTCTTCCCATCCCCTCCCCTCACTCTCTCCATCCCCAGCCCCTTCCCTCTCTCTCTCTCTCTCCCCCCAGCCCCTTCCCCTCTCTCTCTCCCCAGCCCCTCCCCCTCTCTCTCTCTCCGCCAGCCCCTTCCCTCTCCCTCTCCCCCAGACCCTTCCATTTCTCTCTCCCCCCAGCCGCTGCCCTCTCTCTCTCTCCCCCCAGCACTCGCTCTCTCTCTCTCTCTCTGCCGAGCCCCTCCCCTTTCTCTCACCCCAGTCCCTCCACTCTTTCTCCCCAGGCAATCCCTCCCCTCTCTCTCCCCAGCCTTTCCCCTCTCTCTCTTCCCAGCCCCCTCCCCTCACTCTCTCCAACCCAGCCCCTTCCCTCTCTCTCTCTCTCCCCCCCCAGCCCCTTCCCTGCCTCTCTCCCCAACCCCTTCCCTCTCTCTCTCTCCCCAGCCCCTTCCCTCTCTCTCTCTCCCCAGCCCCTCCACTCTCTCTCTCCCCAGCCCCTCCTCTCTCTCTCTCTCTCCCAGCCCCTCCACTCTCTCTCTCCCCAGCCTCTCCCCTCTCTCTCTCTCCCCAGCCTCACTCCTCTCCCTCTCTCCCAGCTACTCCCTTCTCTTTTTACCAAGTCCCACCCCTCACTCTCTCTGCCCAGCTACTCCCCTCTCTCTCTGCAACCCCAGCCCCTTCCCTCTCTCTCTGTCCCCCCAGCACCTTCCCTCACTCTCTATCTCCCCCCAGCCCCCGTCCCTTTCACTCTCCCCTCAGCCCCTGCACTCTCTCTCTCTCTCCCCAGCCCCTCCCCTCTCTCTCTGTCCCCAGCCCTTTCCTTCTCTCTCTCCCCCAACTTCTTCCCTCTCTCTCTCCCCAGCCTGTTCCCTCTCTCTCTCACCCCCCAGCCCCTTCCCTCTCTCTCTCTGCCCCCAGCACCTTCCCTCTCTCTCACCTCCCAACCCCTTCCCTCTCCCTCTCCCCGAACCCTTTCACTCTCTCTTGCAATTTCCCCGCCCCTCCCCTCTCTCTCACTACCTCCCCGGTCCCTGCCCTCTCTCTCTCCACCTCCCCAGTCCCTTCCCTCTCTCTCTCCCGAGCCCCTTCTCTCTCTCTCTCCCCAGCCCCCTCCCCTCACTCTCATGAGCCCCTCCGCCTCTCACTCCCCAGCCACACTCCCACCCTTCCTCTCTCCCCAGCCCAAACCCTCAATCGCCAAAGTCCCTCCCCTCCCTCTCTCTCCCCAGCCCCTCCCCTCTCTCTCTCTCTCTCTCCCTCCAGCAACTTCCCTATCTCTCTCCCCCGCACCTTCCCTCTATCTCTCTCCCCAGCTCCTTCCCTCTCTCTCTCCCCAGCTCCTTCCCTCTCTCTCTCCCCAGCCCCTTCCCTCTCTCCCTCCCCCCAGGCACACCTCTCTCTCTCTCCCCACACCCACCCCCTCACTCTCCCGAGACCCTCCCATCTCTCTCTCCCCAGCCCCTCCCCTCTCTCTCTCTCCCAGGCCCCTCCCATTTCTCTCTCCCCAGCCCCTCCCCTCTCTCTCTCCACAGCCCCTCCCTTCTCTTTCTACCCAGACCCACCCCTCTCTCTCTGCCCAGCCCCTCCACTCTCTCTCCAACCCCAGACCATTCCCTCTCTCTCTCTCTCCCCCAGCCCCTTCCCTTTCACTCTCCCCTCAGCCCCTGCCCTCTTTCTCTCTCCCCACAGCCCTCTCTCTCTCTCTCCCCAGCCCCTCCACTCTCTATCTCCCCAGCCCCGCCCCTCTCTCCCCAGCACCTCCCATCTCTCGCCCCAGCCCATCCCCTCTCTCTCCCCAGCCCCACCCCTCACTCTGCCGAGCACCTCCCCTCTCTCCAATACCAGCCCGACCCCCACCCTTCACTCGCCCCAGCCCCACCCCTCAATCACCAAGACCCTCCCCTCTCTCTCCCCAGCCCCTCCACTCTCGCTCTCTCCAGCCCCGCCCCTCTCTCCCCAGCCCCTCCCCTCTCTCCCCAGTCCCTCCCCTCTCTCTCCCAAGCCCCTCCCCTCTCTCACCCCAGACCCTCCCCTCTCTCTCCCCAGTCCCTCCCCTCTCTCTCTCTGCAGCCCCGCCCCTCACTCTCATGAGCCCCTCCCCCTCTCTCCCCAGCCCCACCCCCACCGCCACCCTTCCACTCTCCCCAGCCACACACCACCCCTCACTCTCCCCAGCCCAAACCCTCAATCGCCACAGTCCCTCCCCTCTCTCTCTCCCCAGCCCCTCCACTCTCCTCTCTCTCCCCAGCCCCACCTCCCTCTCTCTCTCTCCAGCCCCTCCCCTCTCTCTCCCCAGCCCCTCCCCTCTCTCTCCAACCCAAGCCCCTTCCCTCTCTCTCTCTATCCGCCCAGCCCCTTCGCTCTCTCTCTCCCCCCAGCTCCTTCCCTCTCTCTCTCCCCAGCCCTTCCCTCTCTCTCTCCCCAGCCCTTCCCCTCTCTCTCTTCCCAGCCCTTCCCCTCTCTCTCTTCCCAGCCCTTCCCCTCTCTCTCTTCCCAACCCCTCCCTTCTCTCTCTCCAACCCAAGCCCCTTCCCTCTCTCTCTCTATCCGCCCAACCCCTTCCCTCTCTCTCCCCCCAGCTCCTTCCCTTTCTGTCTCTCCCCAGCCCCATCCCTCTCTCTCTGCCCCCAGCCCTTTCCTTTTCTCTCACCCCCAACCACTTCCCTCTCTCCCTCTCTCTCTCCCCAGCCCCGCCTCTCTCTCTCTCTCCAGCACCTCACTTCTCTCTCTCCAGCCCCTCCACTCTCTCTCCCTCTCTCCCCAGCCCCTCCCGCTCTCTCTCAGCAACCCGTCCCCTCTCACTCTCGCCAGCCCTTCCCCTCTCTCTCCCCAAAACCTCCGCTCTCTCTCGCTCTCTCACTCCCCCAGCCCCTTCCATCTATCTCACCAGCACCTTCCCTCTCTCTCTCTCCCCCAGCCACTTCACTTTCTCTCGCCTACAGACACTGCCCTCTCTCCTCTCTCCCCCTGCCATCTCTCTCTCTCTCCCGAGCCCCTCCCCTCTCTCTCTCCCCAGCCCTTCCCCTCTCTCTCTTCCCAGCCCTTCCCCTCTCTCTCTTCCCAGCCCCTCCCCTCTCTCTCCAAACCAAGCCCCTTCCCTCTCTCTCCAAACCAAGCCCCTTCCCTCTCTCTCTCCCCCCAGCTCCTTCCCTCTCTCTCTCTCCCCAGCCCCTTCCCTCTCTCCCTCCCCCCAGGCACAACTCTCTCTCTCACCACCCCCACCCCTCACTCAACTGAGACCCTCCCGTCTCTCTCTCCCCAGCCCCAACCCTCACTCTCCCGGGCCCTGCCCTCTCTCCTCCCAGCCCCTCCCCTCTCTCTCTCCCCAGCCCCTCCCCTGTCTCTCTCCCCAGCCCCTCCTTTCTCTCTCTCTCCCAGCCCCTCCACTCTCTCTCTTCCCAGCCCCTCCCCTCTCTCTCTCCCCAGCCCCTCCTCTCTCTCTCTCTCCCCAGCTCCTCCACTCTCTCTCTCCCCAGCCCCTCCCCTCTCTCTCTCCCCAGCCCCTCCTCTCTCTCTCTCTCTCCCAGCCCCTCCACTCTCTCTCTCCCCAGCCTCTCCCTCTCTCTCTCTCCCCAGCCTCACTCCTCTCCCTCTCTCCCAGCTACTCCCTTCTCTTTTTACCAAGTCCCACCCCTCACTCTCTCTGCCCAGCTACTCCCCTCTCTCTCTCCAACCCCAGCCCCTTCCCTCTCTCTCTGTCCCCCCAGCACCTTCCCTCACTCTCTATCTCCCCCAGCCCCTTCCCTTTCACTCTCCCCTCAGCCCCTGCACTCTCTCTCTCTCCCCACAGCTCTCTCTCTCTCTCTCTCTCCCCAGCCCCTCCCCTCTCTCTCTGTCCCCAGCCCTTTCCTTCTCTCTCTCCCCCAACTTCTTCCCTCTCTCTCTCTCCCCAGCCTGTTCCCTCTCTCTCTCACCCCCAGCCCCTTCCCTCTCTCTCTCTGCCCCCAGCCCCTTCCCTCTCTCTCACCTCCCAAGCCCTACCCTCTCCTCTCCCCCAACCCTTTCACTCTCTCTTGCAATTTCCCCGCCCCTCCCCTCTCTCTCACTACCTCCCCGGTCCCTGCCCTCTCTCTCTCCACCTCCCCAGTCCCTTCCCTCTCTCTCTCCCGAGCCCCTTCTCTCTCTCTCTCCCCAGCCCCCTCCCCTCACTCTCATGAGCCCCTCCGCCTCTCACTCCCCAGCCACACTCCCACCCTTCCTCTCTCCCCAGCCCAAACCCTCAATCGCCAAAGTCCCTCCCCCTCTCTCTCTCTCCCCAGCCCCTCCCCTCTCTCTCTCTCTCTCTCTCCCTCCAGCAACTTCCCTATCTCTCTCCCCCGCCCCTTCCCCTCTATCTCTCTCCCCAGCTCCTTCCCTCTCTCTCTCCCCAGCTCCTTCCCTCTCTCTCTCCCCAGCCCCTTCCCTCTCTCCCTCCCCCCAGGCACACCTCCCTCTCTCTCCCCACACCCACCCCTCACTCTCCCGAGACCCTCCCATCTCTCTCTCCGCAGCCCCTCCCCTCTCTCTCTCTCCCAGGGCCCCTCCCATTTCTCTCTCCCCAGCCCCTCCCCTCTCTCTCTCCACAGCCCCTCCCTTCTCTTTCTACCCAGACCCACCCCTCTCTCTCTGCCCAGCCCCTCCACTCTCTCTCCAACCCCAGACCATTCCCTCTCTCTCTCTCTCTCCCCCAGCCCCTTCCCTTTCACTCTCCCCTCAGCCCCTGCCCTCTTTCTCTCTCCCCACAGCCCTCTCTCTCTCTCTCCCCAGCCCCTCCACTCTCTATCTCCCCAGCCCCGCCCCTCTCTCCCCAGCACCTCCCATCTCTCGCCCCAGCCCATCCCCTCTCTCTCCCCAGCCCCACCCCTCACTCTGCCGAGCACCTCCCCTCTCTCCAACACCAGCCCGACCCCCACCCTTCACTCTCCCCAGCCCCACCCCTCAATCACCAAGACCCTCCCTTCTCTCTCCCCAGCCCCTCCACTCTCGCTCTCTCCAGCCCCGCCCCTCTCTCCCCAGCCCCTCCCCTCTCTCTCCCAAGCCCCTCCCCTCTCTCACCCCAGCCCCTCCCCTCTCTCTCCCCAGCCACTCCCCTCTCTCTCCCCAGCCCCTCCCCTCTCTCTCCCCAGTCCCTCCCCTCTCTCTCTCTGCAGCCCCGCCCCTCACTCTCATGAGCCCCTCCCCCTCTCTCTCCCCAGCCCCACCCCCACCGCCACCCTTCCACTCTCCCCAGCCACACACCACCCCTCACTCTCCCCAGCCCAAACCCTCAATCGCCACAGTCCCTCCCCTCTCTCTCTCCCCAGCCCCTC